>JAXGGA010007498.1:60000-62270 GCA_038373865.1 Uloborus plumipes
AGACAAACTACGTCTAAGATGAATTGATTTTAAAAGGTCCCTTTTTGAGTTTATTTTAATAAAGTTTGACTATATAGATATTTTTGTAAAGCATCAATAACAGATCCAAACAAAACTTGATTAAAAACTATTTTTTAACTACATTTCTTTATTTAAAAGTAAATTTTAAAAAACAGTTTTGTTGAAAATTATTTTCTAAAACATACATATTAAATAAGAGCTAGTTACCATAAGTATCTAGTTTTACTCTAAGATTCTGATATTCTCGAATGGCAGCACAGACATCTCGTTTGGCCCGATCAGGAAATTGATACTGAAAAAAAAGAATAATGAACCATTAGTACACCTTAACCAAGATTAAAATATTAAAAATTTCCCAGAAAGAATTAATGCAAATTTTGTGATGAAATGTATTAATGGTGTTTGAAATAAAAAAGAGTTTAAGAAATGAATATCAATGTATAAATAAATGCATAAAAAGAAAGTAAATTTAATACAAAATATTATTTAATTTTTAAAAAAAAGACTATCAAATATTCACATTGCTAGAACTTACCTTGGATAAAATTTGGCCTACATAACTATCAAAAGACTCTTGAGGCATCTTAGTATCTAGAAAGACAACATAATGTTACTTTTTCCATGAGCAAAAGTAAGAATTAACAATATTTAAGTACAATACAAAATTAATCATCCATGCCGGATTTAAAAATGAAATCATTATAAGAAACTTTAAATTATGTGTAACAAAGATAATATTCAATAACTAGCCGGGTACCCGGCCCTGCCCGGGTTTCGGTCGGGTATGGTGTTTTAGTGACACTCGTTCATGAATTTTTCAACATTAAAGTGCATATCTATACACACAATGGCTACTTCTGTAAACAATGGCAATTTTTTCTGACTGGACAAACTAAAAAACTGTATTACACACCTTAAATACAAATGCAAGCTACAAATAATGTTTAGGTAAATCGGAAATGTTATAAGCTTGGTACAGGGTGCGGCGGAGAAACTTGCAGACTTGAAAAGTCAACTAAGGGAAAAGTACATCATGTATCAGTTTACTACTTTTTATAAGATATGGTACCCATTCTGAATTTTTATATTAGTTAGATTTAAAAACTACATCGGGAAGAATGACGGCCCCTGTTAATGATGCACTCATGTACCCTAGATTTGTTGCACTCTTTCGAGCATATCGACTGATGGGATGTTGGTGATAGCAAGCCGGATGTTGTTCTCCAGGCGTTGCAGGGTCCGGGGCTTGTCGTTGTAAACGATCGATTTGAGATACCCCCATAAAAAATAGTCACAGAGTGTCAAATCGGAAGAGCGGGCCGGCCACGGTACGTCACCTTTCAAGGAGACGTTATCACTCAACTGGTGAACCACAGCAAGTTTGTAGGGATGAAACTGGAGTTCGTTGTGAAGAATTCGTCTCAGTGTCCAATCAAAAATCCCCAAAGCAGCAGCGTGTTTACGCGCCGAACGCCTGAGAGAGCGCAAAAACGACTCCCTCACTTTTTCGACGTTTTCTAGGGTTCTGGAAATCCGTTGACCTCCTGGGCCTCTGTTTGCCACACTCTCACTTTCCCTGAATGTTTTCACCCACAAAACAGTCGATTCCCAGCCAGGAATGGGAACAACGGGCTGAATTTTGAACCGAGTTCGGAAGGCACGTTGAGTGGCGACCACAGAAAGATTATTTGAAAAGTAAGATTCGGCGGCGAACGCTCGTTGCTCCTTTGTCCAACGCATGGCGACAACTAAACTATGAGATAACAAAACTTCAGGACCCTCTCTTTAAAATGAGACTCTTCCCACTCCTTTCTGACCACTCCTTGCTAATTAGCATCCAATTAAAATCAGCAAGTTTCTTTGTCGCACCCTGTAAAATCAATCGCACTGGAGTCAAGTATTTCCAAACATTACACGTAAAATAAGTCCCATCATTAGTTTATATCCTTGTGACTACATTGGTGAAAACATCTTATGTACCTAACTTAGAAATTTTTTGACTATAAACATTTTCTGTTCTCTAACTGTTGCCAAAATCAATTATCTTTTTATTTAGTCTCGTTAGCGATTATTGGCACAGATGAATCTAAAAATCCTAAGAAAGCAATAAATTTCATACTTACTCCAGAGAAGCCTTGGTTCACATTTTCATCATGATTACTATTAATATTGTTGTTGCGAGGCAACCAAATTTTTGCAACAATGGACTGAAAATTTAATCATTTAATGGGGAAACTACATGAAATTTA
>JAXGGA010007499.1:0-62270 GCA_038373865.1 Uloborus plumipes
GGCCAGCGGTTACAAACAGACAAACACCGTCATCTTTATATATATGGGCGATTCTCTGTAAACCGGTAATTCGCTGTCCGGACCGAGTATTTTAAAAATAATAAAGTGTAATAAAGTAATTATTGTTCTTAATACAAACAAAGCATTAATACTTTGTGGCCCAATTGCATTTGGAGCGGTAACTATTTAAATTTTTTTTCTATAAATTATCTAAGCCCCCAAAACAGAGTCCCCTGGCTGTCCCAATCCGATAGTTTAACACTTCAAGGCAATATTTGAAAAAATCTATTTACACTACATAAATTTGGCAATTAATATCTCAAAATAGAATAATGCAACAATATCTTTTTTATGAAATAAGGTCTAATTACGTATTTCTAAAACTTAAAATTGTCATGTAAATTCTGTCCGGAGATTTTTTAAACAGTCCCCTGCCACAAATTCTAAGCTCCAACAGAAAAAATCTGTTACTCTTGCAAATGTTTTTTGTCATGAAGTTTAAAATAATGAGTGTGAAATTGCTGAAATTGCCGAGAAGGATGTAGAAACGATACTTTGTTTAATTTGAGAGTCACATTTATGATGAAAGTATGCATCAGGGTCGTTGCGAAAACAGTCCTCTGGGAAGTGATTTTATTAATGTCAATTAATTTAATTATAAAACATATTAGTTATTATGTCCACGATTTGTGCCTAAATTTATGGGCAGTCTCGTAACTAATTATGTTCCAATAGTTTTGCAGATATTACGCAACAAAGAGCAAAAACACAGTCACCTGGCACAGTCCCCTGCCCGGTTATACTAGGCGGGGGCTAACCCCCTATCATGATTTATCAGAAAAACACAAACTTCAATCGGCCATCTTTCAAACCAAAGTAATAGATTCATTTTCTGAGCAATAGTATAATAATTATACGAACATTTCAAAAAACCATGCCCGGACAGATTTCGTGTGAAAAATGACGAGTTTACAGAGAATCGCCCTTATAGGTATGGATTTTAGCACAGAATTCATTTTTTTATCTTCCCAACTAAAAATTTTCATTTTTAGCGCTTTTATCGAGCATTTGTCAGTCATAATCATATTAAAGAGAAATTAATTGCTAAACGCAAGCTAATAACTAAAATTCTCATAATGCATAATAAAGAAAATAAAATTTTATAAAAAAAAGTAAAACCGACTTCAAAAACGCAGCTGAAAATTGCTCTAAAAAGTAAAAAATAAATTTATTCTTTGAACACCATCGATACTATTTTTAAACATGAGTTTTGAAGTCGGTGTCGAAACAGTTAATAAAATCATTCTTACCCATTGATTGTACCATTTGATTGATTTTTCCCTTCAAAAAACACTTGAAATTGAGAATGAAACATTTTTGTTGTTTTTATTATGAAACATGTAACCGAAGAATGGGTATATGAATGATTTTATTAACTGTTTCGACACCGAATTCAAAACTCATGTTTAAAAATAGTATCGATGGTGTTCAAAGAATAAATTTATTTTTTACTTTTTAGAGCAATTTTCAGCTGCGTTTTTGAAGTCGGTTTTACTTTTTTTTATAAAATTTTATTTTTATTTTATTCTTTTCAGTGTAAATGTATACCCGGAATAGTGTCATGTTGCCATCGTGACGCTTCATCTCACTTTATTAAAGCGTCTGAAATTTTAAGTGATTGCCACTAAAAACATTTTTTTTTTCTTTTTAGGATTTATTTCTTTGCTGATTTAATTAAAACATTTTTAAATTACTAGTTTTTCACCCGATTATGCGGCTAAAACTGGCCTACAGGTTAATCCGCAAAGTAACCATTTACCGCCGATTCATTAGTGCATCACTAATTTTAAAATTTAAAAGTTTAGGTGATGGGAGCCTGGAAATACATTTTTTTAAAAATTGGGGTACTCAGGACTAAATATGTTCTATTAGTATAACTGCGGTTTGCATGCCGCATAATCGTTTGACGTAGACAGTGCATTTTTTTTCTGCTGCTTGAAACAGCACCGACTCCGTCGAGGATCGAACTCAAACTCTTGCTTTGAGAGCCCAGCGTCTTACCGCTAGGCCACTCTATCGGCGAGCTACTGTGACCTAATAAACATCAAATCGCAAGAGTGTGCGCGTGAAATTTGAAATTCAATTCATGCGCAAAGAGGGTGCGCATGAACGGAATTCTGAAGATTTCCCTCAATTTCTTTAGGATTCTGTTCTCAAACCCCGCATCATGGGACCATGGGACCATCAGGGAGGTGTATCCTTTCCAAAAAAAAAAATCAAAATCGGCCTATTCAGTAAAAAGTTATGCGTGGTCATACATTAAAAAAAAAAATATATATATACCGGTCGAATAGAGAACCTCCTCCGTTTTTTCGTCGGTTAAAAAATAGATAATTTATTCATGTTTTAAAACTATTTTAAATTACGTAGTTTGTGTAGGACTTAAGTACATTGTCAAGAACGTGTTTGAACTTAAAAGCTATGACAAACTTAAGAATACTTATGCTTTTACTTATGATTGTCTTCAATACATTTTTTTCTTCTTTTTTTAAAAACTTATTGAATCTTTTCAATTTAATATTTGTTATCCTCTCCCTCTCCTCTCTTGTTCTTATTTCTTGTTGATCAGCGAATTGTGAAAGCACAAGTCATTTTTATTTTGATCGAATGTAAAATTGTTAAGAGTTTTTTGTTTTCCTCGTTTTTCCTCACATTTTTAGTCTCAACTACTTCATATAAGGCCTCAAAATGCAGAATTTCTAGCTTATTTTTAAAAAAATTTCCCGGGGGAGCCCCCCCCCCCTCAGAAAAGTCCCGCTTACATTAATTTAGTATTATGAATCTTAAATGGCTGGAATCGTGCTAACCTTGTTAAGTACCACTCCTTGTACTTTGCTGAGAGACCAACAGATGGTACCAGCAATCGGAAACGGTTTTCTTAGAGGCCCTAAGGCAGTGGCGTACGCAGACAAATCATTTCAGGGGGGGCTGAGTCAAGACTCTTTGAGAGTGGGGAGGGGGGGGAGCACCTCATGAAATATAGAATGTCTCGAATTTCTGCTTCAATGAATATTTAAGTCGACAAAAATACATCATTAAAAAAACTCATTAAAATTATTGTGAAGAAAGCGCTTTGATGGACACAGAGAATGATAAATTTAAATTAAAAAAAAATTCTTCATTGAAAGAGGTGTTGCTAAAATACTTGTTTGCAATATTTTGGCAAATTTACACTCTAATAATGTTAATTTTGCAGTTTAGTTTACTATTGCTTCCAATACTGGGTTTCAATTCAATTTACTGAAATTTATTTAACAAAATTAGATGACTGAAAAACATTAATCGGCATTTCTAAAGGACAGATTTGCAGTCAAAATGAACAAAATGGGATAGGATAATCATAAACATGACATATAGTAAAATAGACATGTCAAAAAAACTGCTGTAGTTAAAGGTTGTGTTTGGTTAGAATAGAAAGTTATGATACATAATGGTTTCTTATGTTCGAATATATAAATAATAATTAACGAAGTTTTAGTCCACCTTTACTGATGTGACTTTTCACCTTGTTCATGGCAATCTGTCGAACTATGGTAATGCTATTACTGACTCTAATTTTAAAAAGTACATTTGTTACACTTTTTAGACATTTATCACAAAATGTGATGAACTATACTATTGAATCTTTTAAAGCGTTAAATAAAATAACATTCGTATCAGATTTTAAAAAAATAGTAGTAATAATAAATAAAAAAATTAAAATGCACCCGCAAAGACAAAAAGAGAATCCATCCGTAAAATTGCAACAAGAACAATTACGAATTTTTATTATTTACTAAAAAAAACTACTGGATCTAAAATATTATTAGTACACAAGCGGAAATAAATTGTCTGATTTGTTCTTTAAAAAATAGCTAGCTACAGTTTTTTAATTATAATAATAAAAAAAGCACAAATTAAAACTGATATTTTCTTTTTTAATAATATTTTTTAAAGAAGGGCAAAACAGATAAATATTAGTGCAATGGAAAACTATAAGAACAAAAATATCAATTTTTCTGTATCATACAATTGTAAAATTTTATTCAAAAAAACATCTGCGAGCTTCCACCGAAGCAAAACCGTACCAAGATACGAACAAGTATGAACAAAACCAGTTTTTCGTCATACTGGTTCAACATCTTTTCTCTTACCATTCCAACTGAACGAAAATGTAATAATTTCTCCCAGCAAGAGGTCAGTAAAAAGCCTGCTCATCGTCATTTCAACCGTGTACCATAGATTGGCATTTATCCGTTACTTAGGAATCGCCAAACGATTAACTTCAGATAGTGGGTAAAGATGGCGACGGTGTGACTCTTCCTTTCTGACTCCTCGGGTAGAAGGGAGGGATCTCGGTAGTTGTTTGATTGACAAGCTTATCTTTCGAACTTTTGAGATTTCGGTCATTTGGGGTATCACCGCCGAAACACGTGTCTGCAGTATCCCTGCTCATTTGTGCATTTGTAACGTTGTTATTTTCTGTAAATGGCTTACTAGTTTTACGAAAAGAAAGATGTAGCTAACCAGTGACATAGATTAAATGTTAATTTTATATTCAGGTACAAATGATGTTATGAAATAAATATGATACCTGATCGTTAAAATCCTCGGGATATTTTTGAATTATCCAGGCTTCTGTAATATAAAATAGAAATTAAGAGACTCAGAACTGAAAAACAGAAGTATATAAGTGTTTTGTAGAATAAGAATCAAACTAACTTAAAGTTGAAATAACTTACTCTTTTCATTTTCGTTTGGAATAACTACTTCACAAAAACATTCAAACACATGGCAAGGATTCTCTCTGAAGAAAAGACAAGAAAAAATTAATAAATAAATAGATAAACAAATTTGTGTGAAGCTATTAGTCCTCATTGAAACATGACAGTTTAAACAGTGTACAGCAGACCAAAATAATACAGACGAACAGGCGAACGCTGTTCGCAGAAAATTTTCAGAGTTCACAGACAATATTGATATTTTTAGCATATGCATAATTTAATATTTTTGAAGAGCACCAAATGTTTATCGCCAATTTTGAGGTTTCCCTAATTAATAATACTGAAACAAGTGTAAATATAATTGAAAAAAAAAAGATAATTGTTACATAGTGGTACTCGACTAGCTTTCAAATTACTTTTTTGCTATTACTAGCTGCAATTTTAGCATTAGGAAGAGCACAACTTATTTTTTTTTTCTGCAGAAAATTTTTAAAACACTATTTGAGTTTGCAGACAGTTACAATTTTTATCTAGGTCTGGTGCACAGCTTGAATGAAATTGTAAATACTGAAATACTGCATAAATTGCAATCAAAGTCCCTTTGAATAAAAGAAAACTGTATAAATCAGTCATTATCCCAAAACCCATAATCAAATATACTTAATTAATTCAAAATTTGATAAAGACTTAAGTTTAACACATTGCAAAGTATAAATCTCAGCAGAATACAAAAATCTTGATAAAGCAAAGGTTTTCTCTTTTTCATCCTTAAAACTATAGATATATGCAATACACCGCCAACTCGGCTATTTCGATCCATGGACTGCAGTTTCGTGCTTATTATGCACTCATCAGCATGGAATACGAAACTAGCCGAGTTGGAGACAACTCGGCTAGTTTCGTAGAACACCAGCGAGTGACCAATTTCACATTAGCTGCCATTTTTTGGCTCTCTTTGCTTTATAAGAGGATTTTTGCCTCCAATTCGGCTAGTTTTGTATTCCATGCTGATGAGTGCATAATAAGCACGAAACTGCAGTCCATGGATCGAAATAGCCGAGTTAGGCAGTGTATTGCATGTTCCTACCTTAAGCCCTTGCTTAGGGGCGGTTACTCACTGCTTTATAGATATATTAGTTACTTTAATAACTTAGAAAAAGAGCCCAGCTAATAAGCACTTAAAAAATCATTAAAATATATAGGTAAATATGTACAGAAAATGTCCAAAGCATGCACAACAAGTAAAAAAATATTCACAAGTAAGTTTTTATTTACATAGAGAAATGTTGTAACATCGGAACAAGAAAGGATTGGCCTTTCTATTTTGAACTTTGAGGCAATCTCTACATAATAAAATAATTATTCACATAAAAAAATGTACACAATCATCACAAATCTTTATTTAATGTGGAGAAATTTATTCATTTAATTTTTTACTTTTGTTAGACTAAGAGGGGGAAAAAATTCCCCCAACAGATGCCTCTCCTGGCTATGATCTCTCTAATTTCAATTGAAAAAAACACATGACAAAAATCAAACTCGATAAAAATGTTAAAATTGGTTTGTTTGTCTTAAAAACGAATAACTAAATTTAAATGACCCAGGAACCACAACCGTTGAAAAGCATAAATGCAGAGTGAAATTTATTAAAAGTACATTTAAAAGTAATTAAAGAGCAATTTGGAAGAAATTGAACAAATTCGGAAGAAATAGGATGAATCTAAAATGCATAGAAAAAGGGACAACTTCTTCATAGCATATTCCTCCCAAAAGTTAAACAAGCTTCAGTACAGCTGCGGCAAGCCATCAAACTTCGTATCCAATAAAGAAGAAACCACGATTAGAACACTTAATTTTAAATAAACTTTAATCAGGGATTCATTGAACACTTACAAATGAATTAATCAAATTAACTCCAATTTAATTTTGTTGCGTCAAAGATTAAAAACAATGTTAAATTGCAATACACCGCCAAGAACACTGTTAAATTGTTTGAAATACAACTAGGTGTTATAAAGAAACCAACAAAACAATTTTACAATTGTTTTTAAATTTGAAACATTGATATCTAAGCATATGGAGCTCAATATATCGCTGAAACATGCGAAAAGTGTCACGTGAAAATTCATATATTTTCTCGTTGTACATTCAATTATATTTCAATATGATCTGTTATTCTTTGGAGTATATAATTCTCGACAGGGAAATACCTGATTCGGGAACCCATTGGTCACGTGAAACTGTTGACGTTTATCGAAAGTTATCTCACCATACTTTAAGAGGCAGCTCACTAGAATACATAATTTGAAATCATGATGACGACGAACAGTTTTGTTTCGATTTGTGATTTCTGAATACTCTGCACTATTTTAAAATCAGATTTAAGAAATTGAAATAGTAAACATTCCTCCCCCGCTACGGAAGAAATGTGTATACATTTTTACTGTTGCCAATCGCAGAAAGAAAAAGAATTTGTGTCAAACCGTCAAACACAAAGGAGAGGAAATAAGTCGCGTTCGAATAGGGCAACTAAATAACCGGGGTAGATGATCACAGAAGGTTTACGACGTGAATGGGTTGTGTCCGATAAGGCACCTAAGGTCCATATAGCGGCCCTAGTGTCTGATTTCTGATTTGTCGAATCGGTTGTGCTGATTTTTTTTACAGCAAAGAAGTAGCTAAAATCTATGCAGATTCTAAGCTTTCTTTTCAAAGTTGTTGCTGACTCTATTCACAGGTTCCTATTTGAGCAATGATAATTTGCTAAATGTTTCCTTTTCTGAACCTCCAACGTCGTGTAGTTCCTCTTTCAGATTCGCATTCTGTCAACGTCTCGCTTCCCTCTGTTTCACCAGCAAGAATCTAATCACCGGCAGCTACAGGGGCTTCATGCAGCAAATAGTAGTAAATCCCCTTTCGTCTAACGCTACTAAGGCAGGGATTCAAGTGAAACAGCACTGCGATCGCTTCGAAGTGCAATCGCTACTGGAAGTGAATTACATTATCATCAACTTAACTTGGCATGACGTCACTACGGGTGGAGCCAATAAGAGCTCACAAGCACTCAGCGATCTCCTCTTATTCGCTAAGTAGGCTGTGACGTTTTATCTAGCTCGTTTTTCATAGGCAAACGTCACGCTGACGTCACGATGTTTTTATCAAGAAACGTTCTAATGTAATTCATTTCCAGTAGCGATTGTAATTTGCGATGGCCTGTTTCACTTGAATCCCTGCCTAAAAGTTGTCTAAGGTTTTGATTTTTGACTTTTGAAAATTTCTCTTGGGGGAAGAGGCTGCCCCCTTTTCAATTCTTTTCTCCTAATAACTCCGAAAAAATATCAAATTAAGATTTACAATTTTGAAAATTTTTATTTAGAGGGAAAAATCTTCTATTAACCACCTCTATCCTTTTTTGATGTCATGTCACCACACAGCCTAAAATATGTTTTGAGATCTATCTTCTTTCTAAAGCAATGAACTGTACGCAACGAAGTTCTCGGTATCAAACTTATATTAAATTTTATGAATTCATGATGTTTCTATTTTTATCCTTCTTTCTTTTCAAATCAAAACTTGATGTAAATACTTGAAAGATGGCTAAATACTACATTGGAGAAAAATGTAAAACAAAAAATAACATGAAAGAGGAGGGAAGAAAAACTACTTCAATTGTTTCGCATACTATACAGTACATTATACAGCAAACTCTCACTGGGGCCCAAGAGACCAACAGAAAAAGGTGCATAAGTGAGAGAGACGTATAAGTGAACAAGCCTATTTAAAGGACAAAAACGCAACACAGGTTCTAATGACAGAATGAATAAGAATGTTTCTATAAACAAGGGACATACTACTGTTCGGCAATTACCGTAACGTAACTACAATGATAAATATAAAACAAAATTGTAGCATACCTAATTACAAACTGTTCCCGTTAAAACGATGCATAATAGGTAATTGTCCCTCTCCGAACTCTAGTGCTTTCCGTGAGCAATAAAGGCGAAATATTAAAGAGGAAAGTGAAGAAAAATGCTTATTTTTTAAAGAAAATAAATATATTTTTTAACATTTTACGGAAAATTCGGCGCATAAGTGAAATATTTATTTTTAAAGCAACGCATATGGAATGTGCTGGGACCATGCAAAATCGTCGTATAAGTGAAAAAGGCGCATAAATGAGGCGGCGTGTAAGTGAGAGTTCACTGTAATTAATATTGTTGTTTATTATTATTTAAGCATTAATGTATTGGATTTTCAATCAATCAACCTATATATCCTGTTTCATACCCATACTCATTTTGGCGGCAAGTTTACCTTACATCCTGAGCAGAAATACATGATTTGAAGAATACATCTACTAGATACAATCGCCCTAAAAGGGGCGATTCGGCTTTTTAATGGCGATAAATTCTTGAAGGGCGATAGGGGGCGATAAGTATTTAAAATATACAATAATAGTAATAATCATAAGCTAGCGAATATCGAAATTAACAGCAAGTCCGAAACGAATTATTTATAGTTTAGACAAGACGACGAATCACAGGGTTAAAAAAATAATAATAAATAGAGTACAGTTCAAGAGCTTCCTTCTCATACCATACCTCGATTGAACCCGAGGAAGTGTTTCATTTTTCATCCCTCTCCAAACAATGCATATTCAATTTTTATTTTATTATTATCGTTTTTATTATTATAATATTTTCAACTTTTAAGTGTCAGTATGTTTAACTCTTACGAATTCCAATTTAAAAAAAATCATTCCATCAAAAATTCACTTTTGTTTTTGAAAATTGCGTGAACGTTCTTTTTAAAGTATTTTCTTCAAATACCTATCAGTTTGTTGTGGAAAAGAAAGGGGGGTTGGCTGCCACGTAAAATAGGGTACTTTTATTTATTTATTTTTTAGTGTGAGATTGATTGAATAAAATTTGTTTGTTTTAAAGGGCTCCTAAGGTTCGGAACCATAGTACTAAAAAAGGTTCATAAAAGCTTGGTTGTTTTTTATTTTTCCCCTTCAAAATCTGGAAAATGGAGTTTTTAAGTAATCTCATTTCAAAAATAGCAATAATTGAAAAATTTTGGCTTTTAAAATTTAATTGTCAACGCTGCGCACAACTCAGATTTACATGGTGCAAGTGTTGAATATTTATAGAAGAAATTTAAATTTCAAGTTGCTCAGCACAAGTTTACCTTTTTTTTTTTATTTCTTTATTCCTCTCGCTTTTTTAAAAGCGAGTAATAAAAATAATGTTCGCTTTCAAATCTGCTAGTTTACTCGAGCAACGTTTAAGATAACGTAAATATCTATTTTCTTATTTAATGTTTAAGATTGCTAATTAAAATATTTTAGCTACAACGACAACCATTTATGGATTTATTTATAAATTCCTTATTTTTATTTAATTTTTAAATAATTTACTTTATGGGTCATTCCATCGAAATGTCAACCTCAGCGGAAGAAAAAAAAAATACCGAATTGAAAAAAGTATCAAAAAATAAATAAACATAAGAAGTTTAAAAAATTGAAAAAGTATTGTAATTATCACTGAGATTAGTCATAATAAATAGTTTGTAGTGGTGTTTACTGCTTGTTATTCGATGGTTACGTTAGTCACACTCCATCTTGAGCACAAGTGACACTTAATACTAAAAAAAAATTAATATTTAATAAATGTGTTTTATGTTTTTAAAAGCCAGCTTTACACATTTTTTTAAATATATCATTCAATTTTTAACAATCACAGAGCCCGATCATTCTGACATTGGACATGGGGCACATTTCTATTTTAGGGCCCCCGCCCCCTTCTCTTATCAGTTATGTGTTACGAGTAAAAAAAATTCTTACAATACCAAAATGAAATAAAAGTTTTGTGCAAAGATCGAACTTAAAAAAAAAAAATCATGCTATCAAATTATTAAGAGAAAATATACATTGACATGCACAGTAATCTCTTAGTACAATAGTAAAACATACAGTAGGCATTTTAGTAAAATATACAGTAGGCATTTTCGTAAAATATGCAGTAGGCATTTTAGTAAAATATACAATAGGCATTTTAATAAAATATACAGTAGGCATTTAGTATTTAAGAGGCATTGAATAAAGAAAGAGGATTTTGGGCCCCCTGAAATCTAAGAGGAGGGGCCTGTGCCCCGCGTGCCCCTGCGGTAATCAGGCTCTGAACTTTGAGAAATTTTTGCCTCACAACATGAGCATTAATTTTCAAGGTTGCAAAAATGTTACGTTAGTCACGCTGCTATTTTGGTTGAAAAAATATCTACTGTCAGTAATTTTGTTTTAAATTCTTAGCAGAAATGATACATAGATACCATGTACATTGTAAATCCACCAGCATAACTAAAAAATATTTTTAGCCGATAAGTTACAAGTAAAAACAGTTACAAAATCAGCTCTGAATGTTCCGTTAGTCACTATGGAATGACCCTTATACAATAAAAAATTATTGTTTATAAAATTAAAATGAAAAAGTATGCAATTGTTATTAATGAGGTTTTAAAAGATTACTTTCTTCTCTCTCTAGATGGCAGCACAAACATTTTTCTGACGTTCTAAAAATCAAATTCCTTCTGCAAGGATCAATTTACACAGGTTTCACTTTTTTTTTTTCATTTTTTGTTATAATGTCATTCTTCCTGCAAAGCAAGAATTGAAGCAAAATCTCTGTAATTCTGAAATGTTGGAATTTTGGTGACGTTTGATTTTCAGAAGGAACGCAGCAAAAGTTTCTTCCGTTAATCGTCCTGCTCCTGCTACAAAGATACAGAAAATTTTCGACTTTTCGTGTGATTTCCCCGCCGGGGGTACTAACTGCTTTAGTATCATTTATTTATTTTTCAAAAATTTTTTTAGCATAAGGTTGTGGTTTACTTTTTTTTCGGGGGGGGGGGGGTGGCAGTGAAACTTTTGAACTTTCTCGTTGCAAAATGAAGTTAGTACCACATTTTAAAAAAGTTTCGAAAATTACTCATGAAATAAAACAAAAATTATTTCTGTCATACTTGCTTGTGGTGCTAGTATTTTAAAAAAGAAAGGACTAGGCAGAAAAGTTTGGATTCATTAAATCATCTTGAATTATCTGCTCTATACCCCGTGTCACGAGAGCAGGCGTGTAGCCTAACTTATTTTCCCACTCTCCATGCCTTTTCCCTTACGGTTGTCATTGTTATGGCACTGAGGACTTTTTCCCACTTAGCTTTTGCAACAATGATTAAATGCAAAACGATTAAGACTGCTTTGTGGTTAAACTATTATTCAATTCAAAAATCAACATTAATAAGTCATGGTTAATAACACGGTTCCTCATGACGGCAGGTTTTTCTAAAACAAACTATTTTGCACTAGGATTGTTATAAAACTTTTAGAAATAACAGATATGAGGATATAAACAGAACTGAAACTTAATTCGCAAAACATAAAATAAATGAAATATCCCAACAGCAGTGCATAAAAAAAGAGTGGAGCTGTTTTCTTTCGTGCAGTTTCCATGGAGACGACGCAAAATTTGGGACCTTGAAAAAGCCTATTTTAAAGTAACAGACTATAGCAGTCTCGATTTTTAGTACGTTAGAAAAATGTTTGTACTGCCATCTAGAGAGAGAGGGAAATAATTTTTTTAAATCTCTTTAAGAACAATCACATACTTTTTTCATTTTAATTTTATAAGCAATTAATTTTTCGTTGTACAAAGTAAATTGTGTAAAAATAAATAAAAATAAAGAACATATAAATAAATTCATAAATGCTTGTCGTTGTAGCTAAAATGTTTTAATTAGCAATCTTAAACACTAAATTAAATAGGTATTTACGTTATTTTAAACTTTGCTCGAGAAAAAGGGGCGGGGGGGGGAGGTGAGAGATAAACAGCAAATATGAATTGAAACGAAAACAGAGGCTTAAATGCAGTTGAAAAAGCAACAAACATCATTCAGAGTTATAAATATTTGAAACATTATATCCCCTACTTATAAAGACGTTTTGTCACAGCGACACCCAGCCCCGACGGTCTCCTTTCGTGCGCAGTGTCCGTCAGCAGATGCCTGTAACCTTCCGCACTCCGAACTCGTAAGTCATCAAAGAGGTGTTGTCAGGTCGGCTGACCCCGTGGCTCCCACAAGCCTCTCGTTGTTTACATATCGGGCCGACATGTCCCGGACGAAAATCCGAAAGTAAATAAAGTTACCGAGTCCGGTGATGACATACATAGATCCGACGATGATTTATGCCCCGTGGAGATGATATCATTTTTCTTTGGTTATCATCTTTTCGGGCGCGATGACCGTCTACATAGCTTGGAGAGTTTCATATCTGGTGGTGTGAAGGTCGGTTAATGATTCACAAAAGCAAAAATATCATATACTGCAAAAAATAGAGTGTTGTTTTTATAGTATAATACTGGCATTTAAACTAAAGTAAATACCTTTTGTTTCATTTTGCTAAAAATGATTACATAAGCATCCGTAATCAATCAGACAAAAATTATTTTAAACGTATTTCAAGAGCCTATAATGTTTTAATACTTTAAGAAGGACAGGCTGTTTTTTCTGCATCGAGACTAATCTTACAGAGAAACGACTTTTACAGAATTAACATTTATCATCATTACTAGTATTATTATTTTTCTTATTATTACTATTATTATTATTATTATTATTATTATTTAAAAAAATGATAATTACTATTATTAATAATAGAATTATTTCTCTTATTATTATTACTGCTATTATTATTATTATTATTATTATTATTATTATTATTATTATTATTATTATTATTATTATTATTATTATTATTATTATTATTGCTATTATTATTATTATTAATATTATGATTATTATTATTATTATTATTTCTTCTAAATTCTTCTGTCTAAATTGGGGATGTCGAATAACCGATGCTTCTATCTATCAGGAGAGGCCAAAGTTGAAATCCTGCCCTTTTTTGGAGTCTTTACTTTCTCAGTAGCAGTGGCTTCCTGCATTTGCTACTTCGAATGCTTGAAACCCCCTAGTGGCATTTGTAACAGTGGCAACTTAATTTAACACTAGATTGCCCAAGCAAGTCATTTTGACCGCTTGGGCAATGTAGATATTACACATAAATATACCAGAAATGAAGTAGGAGGGGGAAGTAACTACAATTATTAATAAGTACATTCATAAGTTGCATAATCAAGTCACAAAAATGTAAGAAAGTGTGTCATTTTTTGCATAATTAGCTTAAAGTCCTCTTTTTGAAGCAAAAGAGGTGATTTCTATCAAGGGGTAAGTTTGTCGATATTATTGCATAAATATTGCATCTGTGACAGGATGCATATTAAAAACAACATCCATTGGCAAAAAACATTTTTACTATAATGCCTATTAGTTTATCATTGTAAGTTTCTGTAAATATGTTTTTTTAATTTATAAATCAGTTTAACAGTGCTTGTACGGATTGTTGAGGATATTTGAGATTGACAAAGAGTTTCAATTCAGCTACGCCTGTGTCAACCACCATCAAGTGGTTCTTTGCCAGCAATTAGAATTACTCAATCCTGCTTAATACCACGCATGAAGAGTCGCTCCGTAGTTGTCAACTGTGGGGATAAAAATTAAGTCAGAATGAGTGTTTATCATCCACTTTGAACGCTTCTGAATCGAAAGGTCACTCTAAGTCCGTGGGTTATCATCATTCACTGTAGCCGCTGCTGCCAAAGTAAATCAGAGAAAGAAAGCGGAATCAATGTGTAGATATTATTGCGCAACTATGATGTTTGTTGACAGTAAATAAATTTTATTGATCAAAAACATGTCTATGGACAAAAGAAATTATCTGAAATAGTGCTTATGAATTCATTAATGTATGTTCCTTACTAATATACAGGGTGCCCACAAATTACTGACGGTTCAAAAAAAAATATTACTGTAATACAAATTTTTCTATGATGAAAAAATAAAAGTTAAATGAAGGTAACATCATTGTTAATCAATATTTAAGTAATGATTTCTGTTCTCGCGCTTTTGACTGCAACCGCAGGTGGCAATCTTTTTGGAAAGGCTTCTGCAGCGGCACGCACCGACAAAGGTATGATACTAGACCAAATATTTATATGAATTTAGTTTAAACTTTACCAAACTGTTCTGTACCAAGTAACCACTCCTGTCCAATAGTATTATAGAAATCTATAAGTGCAGGACAATTTCTGCAGGCCCGTCATTTAGAGGGGCAGGGGGTCAATTGCTCCCCCCCCCCCACTTTTAGAAAACAATGTATTTACATACAAGTGGACGTAATTTTTTATTGACATTGAGTTTTCACTCCCCCCCCCCCAAGGCCCGTCATTTAAGGGGGCAGGAGGGGGGTCAGTAGCTCCCCCCCCCCTGACTTTTAGAAATCAATGTATTTACATATGAGGGTTGTCCGTAAAGTAAGTTTCCCTATTTTGTTTCACAATCAAAAAGTTTTTTGATTACATCGAGTAATGCATCATAGGAAAGCTTGCACTTCAAACTATTTTTCAACGTAGTCCCCATTAACTTAGATGCAGTTTTTCATCCGGGAAACCATATTTTTTGCATCACTCGCGCGTACCATTTATCACAGTTTTTCGCCTCCAGATCGGATTTTTGGGTTTACAGAAAAAGCCATCCGAAAAAAAGAAGTTATTTTTCAACCAAAAGAGTACACTAACATTATTAGTGAGCATGCCAAAGTTGTTAAACTTGGTGAAGATTGCCAAGTTTATGACTGGAAAAATGAGAAAGACAAATTTTTCAAAAAACCGACCCAATTTCACTTTCATCTTGCGTCTTGTAGGAGAATAATCATAATCAAAACCAAACAGAACAATGTTCTTGTTAGAGGATAATACACATACAAATCAGACGTTTCAGAAGCTAAACCCATATTAAAACCAAGAAAGCGGGTTATATATATGAAACCTTCTGTTATCCCTCCAACAAACTCTGTCAAACAAGCTAAAAAGGTGGACGTCAATAACTTGTTAAAGAAGCATTATGGTGACAATTGGAGAGACAATGATGAGTTGCTGTTTTATAAAAGCATCATAGATGGGAATACTGACATCGAAGAAGGCGATTCAAACGACCCAACTTGTCAGCCAACCGAAGAAGTCAACTATTTGAATGTTTTAATTTTTTGTGTGTTTTGTAAAACCCTATCTGAATTTGTTAGGAAAACAGTTTGATGAGAAGGCACTTTTTTTTTTTTAATTTTTACACTATCCGCCTTCATTATTATTGCTAAATTAAAAAAAAAGCATCATGTTGTAAATCGTCTTTGAAAAAATATATTTAGCTAAAGAGAAATGACAAAGCTTCTTTTCCTGGTTCTAGTTGTTTTTTTTTTTTTTAATTTAAAACAGTTTCGGTTCAAAGCTCACATTATCCATTTGTGTTGGATGCAAAACTCACATTTGACCACGTTTCGTGTCAAAACTCACATTCTCCAAATTTTGAAGCTAAATTACAAAAAAAAAAAAAATGCTGTTGGAGCGAGGTTTTAAGGGTGTTTAAACAGTTTATGTTGCAATTACCTAATTACTAAAAAAAATTCAAAGCGTTTTACGAAGGGTATGAATGTGAAAATGTTTTTTGCGATTTCCCGAAAGTTAGCAAAAGTGGATAATGTGAGTTTTGCATCTAAGCCCTTCATAACATAAACTGGGAAGCTGGGAATAACTTTGAAAACTGAGCGTTTTTTCTTGAGATTGTGAACGATGTCATTTTTGATCAAGATCATATTAAAACAGCTGCAGAACACACTTTACAATGGTTATGTGCTGCAATCTGTTATTAACGAATTGAAACAATACCAAGCTACTAATTGAACACTATTAGTTGGTTGAAATGTTCATTTTAGGGAAATTCAGACCCTTTTTAGGACCGTCCCTAAATGGGACGCTAGGAATTAATGGGTTAAATGCAATTTTTGAATTAAACGGCGTTTAGCATCCATCTTAATAATGCAAAGAATAAAACGGATTTTAATTAAAAGAATCGTCTGCACTATTGCTCATAGAAGTAAACTAAATCTACTAAGTGCTGCCAACAGTAAAAAACATCTTGAATGTAAATCATGCACAGATGAATTTTGCCGCCAGTTATTTCTGGGCACCTGTAGACTGTTCCAATTTTCTCATTCCGTTCAACAGTGTTTGTATTTTAACCAGTGAGCTCAAATAAACACCCGTGTCCATTAGATTCAAGTTGTACGATGTCAATCAATTAGAATCATTTAATCCTGCCCGAAGAGTCTCTCCGCAGTTGTCAACTGTACGTGAGGGATAAAAATTAAGTCAGAATGCGTGTTTATCATCCGCTTTGAACGCTTCTGAATCGAAAGGTTACTCTAAATCCGTGGGTTATCATCATTCACTGTAGCCGCTCCTGCTAAAGTAAATCAAACAGGAAAAGAAAGAGGGTTTTTTCCCCTCCTTCTCGGTGTGTTTCTTTTTTTTAATTCCATTCATGTCTGTCGTAACAGCGGGGCGTCGTCTGCCAAGGGTCACGTCTGCTACTGTTTTCCCGCGGCTTGTCACAAAGCGCGGGGGACACAGAGGACGCTAATGCGGTGGTGACAGTTCGAATCCTCCCTCTTTAGACACACGCGGCGGAGAGACTTTTCAGCGATTTTGGCAGACGAAAATCGAGATCGCGGTAGGTCCACACATTTGTGCCGACAGGAGTCTCGTTTTTTTTTTTTTCTTTTTTTCATGATTCCATCTTAGCATGATTCCCATCTTCCTCTTTTGGCTTTGTGACGGAATGCCTTTAAGAATTTTTTTCGAAGCCCTTCTTTTGAATGAAGGGCAAAAATCAAGGTCCATTCACAGCAGATATGCCACCCGAAGAGCTTTCAAATACTTTTCAATGTTCAATTCAAACGTTTAAAAAAATTGGTTTAAGTATAAACTGAGTTTCAACCTTTTTTATAAGGAATCCTATTACTTAATACAGTCGGGTCCGTTTGTAGCAAAGTCGTATATAGCAAATTCACGGTTATAACGTAAAAGTTTCGATTTCGTTGTTTTTAAGAAAAAAAAATCCGAATAAACTGTTTATTTACAGCGATGTTAAAATGTCTTTTATTGATATAATGGAGCTGTTCCATCACAATCAAGGGCTGGTTCAGGAGGGGGTTATTTTCAAAAAGGGAGGGGTCAAAGGTCAATTTTTGTGCTGTGGTGATTTATTTTTCTAAATGTTAGCCCCAACATGTATATTTAGGCTATATTTAGGCCTTGACTGCACGATGTGCCAGATCTTCCACAAACCAAAAAAAAAACCCCTCATATAATCCAATGAGATTTAAATGCAGTCACGCAAACTGACCTTTGTGCCACTTCTGGAATGCTGCTATAACCGTCAAGGGCCGATTCAGGGGGTGGTCAAAGGGTCAGCCGACCCCCCTGTGATGAGAAACACATTTTATCAGTTGCAAAACCATTATCAATCTTGCTTTTATTGAAACAAAAATTTTGTTCATGCATTGTGTATTAAAATTGTTGAACTTTTAGAAAGAATTTTATTTTTTAAAACTTTTATGATTCCAACATTGATTACATATTCTGACAATTTACAAATTGCAAAATTTATATTTTTCCTGCTACTAAATTTGTACTAAAATAAAGAAATGGTTAATTTAACAGAAGATTATAAAATATTACTTGCTGTGAAATATCGTATGATATTTTAAAGAAGCTTTAAATTTTAGATACTTCGTTTTCCTTCCACTTAACTGATAAAGTAAGATAACAAACACACTAGGGCACGAAAACTTGACCCCCCTTACAAAAATTTCTGGATCCTCCTCTGATAACCGTTTAGTGTGATTTATATGCACTAGATTGCTGAATTGGTCTATCTATTACAGTTCTTGCTTTTGAAAAATAGAATGTCTGCATTGCAGTAAGAAAGAAGTATTTTTTTGTTGAATTTCCACTACAAAAAGTTGAAGAAAGCTGCTAATAAAAATCCAGGTAGGTTTTTTAACCTTCTGCTTTAAATAGAAAAATAGAATGTCTGCATTGCAATAAGAAAGAAGTATTTTTTTGTTGAATTTCCACTACAAAAAGTTGAAGAAAGCTGCTAATAAAAATCCAGGTAGGTTTTTGAACATTCTGCTTTCATTTATGGATACATTAAATCTTACATATTTGTGTATAACTTTAAAAAAATATGTATTTTTTAACCCTGCCAGATCAGGAACAAAGAACCAGATTAGGAACCGCTGTTCGCTTTAACAATTTGCAATCCAAACATCTATGCTAATAATACTAAGGGATTACTTTCTTTTTCAGAAAGTTTCTCTCTTTTCCGATAGACCTTGTAACTCAGAAAATCATCCCAAGATCTCATGAGCTAATATTTTGAAAAGTGCCAATTTGAAGTTGGAGTTTTCTGATTAAAAAAATTTTTTGCAGAAAGAAATTAATATTGGATTCTAAGTCAAATTGGGTCTATATGCAAGAAAATAAAAGGGGGGAGGTCCAGGAAGTTATTTCCACCCTCCTTAGATTATTCACTTTTAAGCCGTTACAGATCTGATGCTAATATGAGCTACAGATTTGAGTTTATGCTTTCAGTCTTCGTTAACATCTCTAAAAATGATATAATTTCCCTGCATTTTTAATATAGAAATCCAAGCTAATAAAATATTGTTTTGTTTTGAAACAACACACAACTTCAACTTTTTCAACACACAACTCCTCTGCTGCTTGCTTTTCTTTAATTAGTTGCAGGAAATTAATTTTCTTGATCAGAAATTCAAATTTAGCATGCTAGTTATCATCTAGTTATTTAGCGAAGTTATGAGAAATTGAAGCACAAAAAAATAAATCTCTACTAATAATAAAGTTGAAGGTTTGTCTGTCTTTCTTTCTTTCTGTCTGTTACGCGCGTAGCGCCAAAACCGTTCGGTCGATTTTCATGCCACTTGGCACAAAATTAGTTTGTAGCATGTAGTTTTGCACCTCGGAGCGATTTTTCGAACATTCCATTTCGTTCTTTTTCTATTCGAATTCTTAGCGGAAATTCGATAAAATAGGGAAGAAATATTCCATACACATTTTCAAGTCTTATGTCATTCGAAAGCTTGAAATTTTCTGCATAAAATGAAGTTTTTTCGAAGTTTCTACGATCATCAGGAGAGCTGTAATAATTGTTTTTAGAATCCCGAAATTCAAGGCTTATCTTCAGTAAAGCAAGCCAAACGATTCTAAAATGGTTAATGAAATGAATTATTTTATCAACGGAAATCAACTTTTAATGTTGTTACCATGGTTACGTTTTTGTTTCGTTTATTTGTTTCGTTCTTTTTCCATTAATAATTTTAAAAATGTATTTGTTTTTGTAGCAATCCAAACTCCAAGCCTTATTAAAATTAGTCAAATGAAATATAATAAAATCGTGATAAGATGGCACCTGTCAATCAAATGAGAAATCGAGTCCTTTCTTTAAAAAAGGTAGAGAAGGAAGAAACTGACGCGTACCATTTTTGTGAGTTTAGAGATATTTTGGCGATCTGACGAGTTGGTAGAAGAGGGAAACATTGTTTAACTAAATGAGGTCAAAAAAGAAACAACATGATAGTAAACCATTCTAAACTTATCGTCTGGCAAAACATATTTTATTTCCTTTTTTTTTATTTCAATATAAATTGCAGTAAATGGCTTGAGTGAACGAGTTTGGCTTTTAATTTATCATTTGCTGGTTGATGTTTGTCGATGTTTATTGTTTTTATTATCATGGTGAAGAATAATGCACGAAATTTCTATTATTTTGTTTTTGAAGTTAGAAAAGAAAACTTTCTTCTTCTTTTAAACTTTGGTAAGATTTCTGTGAGCAGCAAAATTGTTCTTATTTTCTCTTTTGGCTTATTTTTGTGCACCTCCCCTTGGGGTTGCATTCGAATTTCCCCTTTTATGGGGTAAATCAGTGTTAATTTCAATGCAGACAAAAGTGATATGAATTGGCGCGAGCACTTGGCGAAATATCGCCAAGCTTTTAGTCGCCAAGTGTTTGACGCCAATTTGGCGACATATCGCCAAGTTGGCGGCAAATTTGGCGAAAAATTTTATTTTTTTTATTTGGGTTCAATTTGGTGCTATTGGCGATATTTTGCGAAAAATCCACTGAATGATGTTAAAATCGGCGATATTTAGGAGATTAATCATTGAAAAACATTTTTTTTGCATTGTTTTGTGGCAAACTAGGGATGTAAATGTTTGAATTGTTATCTTGCTCACTCCAAGCACTATTTTAGCACTTAAGGCATCTACTAAGAAATTTACACGTAAAAGGAAGTAGTGTGGGGTCCATGTCAATTTTTTATATCATTCTTTAAAAAAATTATAGATGAATAACTAAAATAGAGTATTTTTTCTGCTATATCAATTTTTTACAAATGAATTTTTAATTTTATACCACGGGCAAAGCCGTGCGGGTACCGCTAGTAAATAAATAAAATAATAATAATAATTAATTAACTTAATTTCTGCAGTGTCAATTTTTCTTATTTTACTAACTTCTATTGTTAGGTCATACAAACCACAAATCAGGGGCGGACTGGCCATGTGGAAGATGTGGAAAATTCCACATGGGCCGCAACTAATTTGGGCCGTTTTTATACATTTATTTATTTTTCTCTAATTAGAAAAAGAAAATTTCGAAAACAAAAAGTTGGGCCGGCCCAGCCGTTTTCACGTTTGAAATCACAGTTAGAATTGTCTTTTTCTAGAGGGGAAGGGGGATGTTAAGTCGCTGATTACTCAGCACTATATGGTTTTCCTCTTCCAAGTGAAAGTCAAGGCCGAGGGAAACAATGGCTTTGTGGGGTCTTCGTCTAAAACGATGCTTAAGGCATCCTTAAGGCTCCAAATGGTGTCTGTTTTGCTATCTCTGTTCGGAATTCATGCTTCGGGGCTTTCTAGTATGGAGCGTTATATTGGGGGGTGAGGACCTTTTTTATGGCCATCTGAGATCTGAGGCTGCCTGGGAAAAAGCTGAAATAAGAAAAAGGCGCCATTCGAAGAAAAGGATGTATTGGGATTCTTAAGTAACATGAGAGACGAAAGCTAAATATTTTTTTTCTTTTCTTGTTTCGTGCTTGTTATGCTTCCCGCCACTTTTTATGCAACTGATAGACCCGTGGCTTTTCAACCAATTAGGTTATTTAAGCAATCCGTGATATTTTCTCTCAAAGGAACAAAAACGAGTCTATCGTTATACATTGTTCTTGAATCAACAGTGACAAAAATCTTTTCGAGGCAAGTTTAATATTTTAAAGAATGTGTTTGTTAAACTTTTGCTGTGTTAATCACTTTAAATAATACGAATTTGAAATTTAATTATTATAAATTGAATATATTTTTGTTTATCTAAGTTTAAATTCCTAAAGGTACAAAAAGTATAAAGGTTAAATTTAAAATGTACTGGATATTTCATTTCATTAGAAATATATTGCAAAAAAGCTTTCATAACATTTTCTTGTGAACTCTTGTTAATTTTTAAATTGATATCAGCTTAAAATTTCAAAAAACAATCAGCATATAACGTATTGGAGTTACAATCCGCATTAAAAGTTACCCATGTAGATACAATCTTTTATGTGATTTGGCTCGAATTTTAAGCCAGAAAATGTCTTACATTCTGGATACACTCATACAATCTTGAGAAGGGGGGGGGAAAGGTAGGCACAAACCTCGAAGTTTAGGAGTGCAGACTGGACCTTCACTCCCCTCCCGCCCATTTTTCACTTAGATTTTTCGTAAAAGAAACCTTTGCTCTTACTTTTCGGATAAATTTTTTCACTCATAATTTATTCAACTTTTTTTGCTCAGTTACCAGACTAAATTTAGACGGGGCTGTACAGATATGGGTCTTTTGTAGTCTGATCAACTTTTTTGATAACAAAACACCATTAGTCCACTTTTATGTGTCTTTTTCGCTGATATTCCTCACATTTTTTATTGCTCTCTCTGTTTTCTTTGTTTTTTGGATTAATCTTATAGTTGGACCTGTATCAGAAAAGTAATGCAATAATCTGCTTGCTTTGTGGCAGGCCCGTCATTTAGGGGTGGGGGCAGGGGACAATGCAATTTCTTGGGTCGAGGCCGGCAAGAATTTTCTTTCCACACAAAAATTTTAGAGCCAGTCCGCCCCTGCCACAAATGAAGCAATTGCACTAAAACTCATTGCTTTTCATTTTTTAAGAACAAAAATATTCAATATATATGGCTAAAACCTATGATTTTTACTTTTTAATAATTCTGAAACGTGTGAGTTAGTTTGGTAACATATTTGCTGTTTTTCAATGTTACCGCTCTGACTGTTACCGATCTGACAAACTCTGACAAAGTTTTTTTTTTTTTATTTCCGAGTCGATCGCGCTAAACCAAAATCAAACACGTGGTTTTTTTCACTTGTAATAAAGGACTATACTTATATATAAAATAATTTTTAAAATAATAAAAACTGCGCATTTTAGCGATTGTTACCGATCTGATGACTTAAATGACACACATTTTATAAAATCACTTAAAAAAATCTTACCTACAATTTTAGATGCAGAAATGCAAATTTTTAATTACGATGCGATAAAAACATCCCCACCAGGTACTCAATATCACGTGGTATAGGTGCAGGAAATGATTTTGGGAGCCTAAACATAGATCAGAAGTTATTGTTACCGCTCTGACGGCGGAACTAGGGACACGCTTATTTCGCATCGGCTAGAAAATCAGAAATCGATTAAAACAAAAATGAAGTAAAATATTAACAAAGGGGTAAAAATAGAATCGTTTTTTGTGCAAGTGCGTTTTTTTGGGAAGTTAGAAAGTGCGCATGACCTGTTTGCATGCTAAGCTTTGCTACTGGGGACACTTTACCGATCTGATTTTTGATGTATAAAAACAATATTTTCTGAAGGAAATTTTTTTTCTCTGATGTTATTAGATGAAATGGAAGCAAAACCTTATTTTCTTTCTGGGGAAAATTATTTCTTTAACTAGTTATTGAAATACTAGTGAAAATTCACTTGGGACTCAAATTGGCACTTTTCTAAATATTAGCTCTCATACATTTGAAGCCCCTGTTTGATTCTGCAAATTATCAGTCAAACATTTATGCCCAATAATATTAAATTTCATCTCCTTCTTTTTCAGAAAGTTTTTCTTTGGTACAATAGGCCTTGCACTTCAGAAAATCGTACCTCGCTGAGCAAACTCGTAGACGTTATTTTAAGAGTGCATCCTATAATCGCTCGACCAATAAACAAGGCGCGCTTTACCGAGATGATAGAATGTTTCGTCGTCCGAAAGGAAGAGAATGTTTTCTGGTGAAGATAAAAGAGTGGAGAGAAAAAAATAAAAATAACTCTCTCGCACATAAGTAGTAAAAAAAGAAAAAAAAAAAAGAAAGAGAGCTACGCTATAGCTTCCGGAGGAAACTTCTAAAAAGAAGTTATAATTGTCTGGACTTCAGAGTTTGTTTTTCCTGCTCGTAAATTGTGGACGTTTCCCTGCAATGTTTCAGAAATGACTAAAAGAAATGGCATCAGTGGTGACGTTCATTTTCGGATATAAGTTTTTTCTGTTTTCTTTCTATGGGCCATATAAAATGATATGGGTGCAAAACGCGCACTGCCAAGAAAAAGGAATGGCATCAGTATGACGTTCGTTTTTGGATAAAAGTTTTTTCTTTCTTTTTTTCTGTGGGCCATTTTAAATGATGTGGGTGCAAAATATGCACTACCTTCAAAAGAGCATCTGCAAGTTTTTTTAACCAAGTTTTTTCAACTTTGTTCGTATGCTTTAGAGTCAACTCTTGATAATTCCAAGCCTTATAAATCGAATATTTCTTTACATCGAAGTTTTCATTGTCTCGCAAAATCTTCAGAAGGCTTCGGCAAGTTCCAGGGTCCGAAACAAAAGTATTTTTTGGGAGATTTTCATAGAAACAAATTTCAGCTCAATCACCAATTTTCTTACAAAAATAAGAAACAGGCTGGCAGATCCTGATCGAGGAGATTTAACCCTTCACTGCACGATTTTTTATATTTTCATGAAAAATATCATTTGTTACCTTTTAAATAGCCCTGAGTTCAGGAAAAATGAAGAAAAAAATTAATTTTAAAAATGTGCACCAAAAATGATGTTTTAATTGTTTGTTCTATATATGGCACAAAGCACATAGCATATGCTTTGTATACCGATAAGTGTAATAATCTACAATGTGTTTTGTGCCATAAGTGGTATAAACAAACTTTCCACTAAGAGTATTTAAACATTTTTAGAACAAAGGAAATAATGACTAAGCACACTTCTAACGGAAATGCAGACACTCTTTCTTTCAAAAACAAGAACTGGAATACCTAGACTAGTGCAACTAACTAGTGCATAAAAATCACACTAAACTGTTGTAGCCATGTTACAGAAGGGGCACAAAGCTCAGTTTAACTGCATTTAAAAATTATAGGAATATATGAGGGTTTATTTGGTTTGTGCCAGATCTGGCACACCGTGCAGTGAAGGGTTAAAGTTATGTCTCACAAATCCAGAGACAAATATTAAAACTTTGCTGCCACTGCCCCAAATTCACCGTTCCACTAAAAAGTCTGCCCTTTTTCCTTCTACACCTATTTTTTACGAATATTAACTGATTTAAGTTTAGTGCTGTTATTAAACGGAAAAGTATGAATAAAAATGTTACGTTTTTCTCTTCATCTGTTTTCTTTTACATTATTAAAATTTTAATTCTTTGCTCTGCGGTGAACTGTCAAACTGAATCGCTTAGAAAGTTGTCAGGCGTTTAAGACGTTTTTGATTGGGAAAAAATCAAGTATTAAAAGAGCTATCATTCTGTTTGGTAGATGTTTGATCCATTTCGCTATCTTTCCATATATATCTTGCTTTCATCTGTTTTTTCTCGAAACATCTATAACGGAACATAACCATCTAATTCTTAGTTTTAGAATACTTGAGTTCTATTGTTGCGGTGCCTAACTAGTTTTAGCGGCTCCTAGGAAGGGGGTCCACGAGAGCCTTCAAAACTCTTCAAAGGGTTCACGGAGGAAACAAGTTTGGAAACCCCTGGGTTTTTGCATATAGCTTCAGATTTATTTTTCCTGGAAAAGATTTATCGCAGCTGTCCAAAATAGATGCCATCAAGTTCCCTTATCCAATGATGAGTGGGAGCACCGAAAACATTGCATTGAAATTGAAATTTGTCTGACATTTCTAGCAATCATAATCTTTACGAATTCAAGTTAAATTCATAAACCAATGCCTTCATTGCCTTCCATATTTCCTTACGTGTAATTATTGTCGGAATGTTGTAAAAGCAACTAGACAAGTAATTTTTTCGGCGTTTATTCTCTTTGGGTCAAATCTCTCTTATAATCTCTCTCAAGTGGGGAAGTTTGACCCAGTGTGGACATTCTTGAAAAATTAGAACTAAAAAAAAATATTACATAAGTTAAACAAAAAAAAAAAAAAATGTAAAGATTTGCTAGACATTATAAGGAAGCAAATAATGTCAATTTCAAAATTTTCAATCTATCAAAAAAAAAAAAAAAAATCATTTAAGTTACGTTACATTTTTTGACTTGTGTGACAGCAACTGAACACATTTATAAAAACTCAGAGTAATATAGTTAAAAACATCATATGTGGTATTTATTTCGTGAATGTGAACTAATAAAACTTCATTCCTCTTTTTCTTTTCTTTCTTTTTTTTTTTTTGAGATTTTATAGCAACAAGTTAAACGTTCTTCTTAGACCTACGTGGATATAAACCCCTGGAAAGAACACTACTCTGTTAAAACTACAGTTCCTTCATTTTGTCTTTTTTTCACTGGAGTACCTTAACTACACTGTTAAAACTACAGGTTGCACAAGGCAACTTCAAGGGTAAAAACGTTGTAGCACCAGCGGCACCCTCTGAAGGGTGCCATTTGACTCCTTATGTCACCCTTGAAGGTGCATTTGGCTCCATGTGACACCCTATGGAGTCCAGTGACACCCCATGTGTGACCCATGGCACCTTAAGGAGTCAAATGGCACCTTCAAGGTTGCCACATGGAGTCAGGTGGCACCCCATGTGTTACCCATGGCACCTTAAGGAGTCAAATGGCACCTTCAAGGTTGCCACATGGAGTCAGGTGGCACCCCATGTGTCACCCATGGCACCTTAAGGAGTCAAATGGCACCTTCAAGGTTGCCATATGGAGTCAAGTGCCACCCTTCAGAGGATGCCGCTGGTAGTACAACGTTTAACCCTTAAAGATGCCTTGTGCAACCTGTAGTTTTAACAGTGTAGTTAGGGTACTACAGTGAGAAAAAGACAACATATTGCCTCAAACTTTTCAGAATATAATGTTTAGTTTTAAGCAATTTTTAATCGATATATTAATAAAATTACGCAATTTCGATTAAAGTTAAATAATAATGGTAATAATAATAATACCCTAATGCGATGTGACGTAATATTCCCCAGAAGACAATCATAAATTGATGTTGATGAATAGCTTCGCCATATCTTCGAAGTACTCACCAAAGCAGCTAAACCAGTAGTTTCGTATATTGAATTTCTTAAGTGCCAAAGTATAACATGCTCTGTTGAGCATGACCTGTGTAGTCAAGCATTTTGCTTTACATCCTTTAGAGTTTGCGCCTTTATCACAGCAAATTGATAAAAACTAGCCAGGATTACCTTTCTTCCTTGAGTGGCAACTCATTCGGTAAGAACTGAAATCAGTGCTTTCGATGGAGAGAGAGAAAAAAGATTGAATTAATTACCGGGAAAAATCGGATTAAATAATGACAATAATGACAGTAATAATAATGATAATAATTAAAGCAAACGAAAATAACAATAGCAATAATAATTGAATCGTTTATTTCAGAAACCACCTGAGCGACAAAATTTTTAATTTTAAGAAAACATTTATTTATTAACGCTAAACTATTTAATAACGATTAGAACAATATTTCTGAAGAAATATATCTAGATATATGCATATATTTCAGTTTAAAATTTTGAAATCGTAATCGATTTTTTCATAAATTAAAGCAAAAATACTTTTTCGAACTTTAAGTGTTTATCACTTGAATGGTTCTTTTGGTAATAATAATAATAATAATAATAATAATAATAATAGTAATAATAACAATAAAAATAGTAATAATAAGCGTAACTGGGGGGGGCTCCAGAGCCCGTGGTGAACTTAGGAAATTGCCCCCCCCCCCCATGGTCGCCTTGATGGAAAGACATGGGTGGTCACTGTGACCTCCCAAAACAGTTCCTTATTCTGAAAATTTTGATTACTCCTCAACTTTATTAACACTATAACCAAAAAATAAATCCTTTAATGTCCTTAACTTTTTTTCAATTGGTCAAAATGCTACCCTCCTGGTTACTGCTTCGGTGACAAGAGCCACCCTTTGGTAAGACAGCCACTGATAATAATATTAACTAGCTGCGCGGCCCGGCGTTGCACGGGCGCTTTTAGTTTATTACTGTGTATTTTACAGTTTTGAACTGGAACCTCTGCTGTCAGTATTATACTGTTGTTTTTACAGTATAATCCAGCTAATTTTGTGGTAATAAACTGCAAAATTGTGGCAATAAACTAAAATTGCTGTTTTACAGTAATAAACTGTAAAATTGCTAATTTTACAGTTTATTGCTTTGCATTTTAGTTTTAAACTGGATCCTCCACTGCCAGTATTATTCTGTAAAAAAATGTTTTTTTTTTTTTTTTTTTTTTCTTTTTTTTTGCAGCGTACCCTTGTTAAAATAACTAAAAAATTTCAAAATTCATTTTACCATTTTACTTTTTGCCAGAAAATTCTAATTGCTGCGAAAATTTTCGAAAAATGATCGCAATCTTTCGTCTCATATACATTTATTTGATAAAGAGAAAAAAAAAACACTTGTTCACGAAGAGAATTATCAAATCGTCCCCGGTACTGTTACTTTTTCCAAGATCATATTTGGCAACGCGCGCGGCGCTCCGTTTCGCTCCATAAAGTTCCGGCGCCGTCGTGAGTCAGGGGGTCGTGCCGGGGTCCTGGAGGTCAGCTCCTGTCTAGCCTGTGCAGACGGTAAATAGTGCGCTGCACGTCTTAAACGATCCCTCAACTTATTCGTCCATTTTTTGCCGCTTGTTTGTAGGAATGAAGATTCTGCTCAAATGACAAGATTGGGGTCGTTCTTAGGAAAATCTTACTGCTAGAGATAGGCCGAAGCTTCGGCCATTTCACCGAAGTATCATGAGGGCTTCGGTCGCTTCGGCCAATAATAATTCATGTTGTAAATTTTCATTTTACAACAGTAATTTCAGAAAATACTATCCATTAGGCTTACACTATTATAAAATATACTTAAACATACAGCGCGTCTCGAAATGATAGGTCCACCCTTATTTTTCAAAATTTCGACTCTTAATTGAGAATAAAAATCACTTTTTTTGACAGTGATTATATATCTGTAATTGTTAAAACTATGTTTGATGAAATTTCTCAAAAAATGAATCATTTCTTCTTATTTGATGCAAATTTTCATTTTCAGACCGTTTCAAAAAGATAGGTCCACCTTCAGAAATTTTGCCCCAACCACGTTTATTTCCAAAAATTTGCATAAGTATCGTTGCTTAGTCTTACTACGGGATTATGCTTGCTGCTGTGGAGGTATTTAAACAGATTTGAACAGCACTTTGTAGTCAAACAAAACGGGTTGTCGTTGCAGTCTTTCGCTGGTTGAGCAGGGAAAAATTGATGCATTAAAACAGTCTGGAAAATCGAACAGAGAAATAGGTAAGCTTTTAAACAGATCACAAAGTGTTGCAAACATTTTTTTGCTATTTGGAAATGCTTATAGCAGTAAAAAATCATCTGGCCGCAAATCAAAAGTGACACCCCTACAACGAAGCACTATCGTAAGGGACCTAAAATCCAGAAATAATGAGCATATCCACTTTGGCCAAACAACTAAACCCTTCAATATCAAAATCTACAGTCCACAGAGCGGTAAAGAAGTTCGGCAATTTTCTTTACGGGAAAAGGAAAGCGGCTCCGAAATTGACTAAAAAGCACAAAGAAAAGAGATTGAAATTCGCACAGGAAGAGATGTCCTGGAAACAAAATAGGCATCGTGTGATATTTAGTGATAAAAAGGAATTCAACCTGGATAGTCCAGATGGTTGGCATTATTACTGGCACGATCTGCGCAACGATAGACAGATATTCTCGAAGAGGCAAGCTGATGGTGGTTCCGTTATGGTGTGTGCCCGATTCAGAGGGACAGGAAAAACTGATATAGCATTTGTAAACAATCGTTTGAATGCTGCTGGCTATAACAAGCTGTTTGAACAATATTTTCTCTCACAATCAGAACCCATTGGGGGCTCATTCTTCATGTTCTAACCGGACAATGCTCCTCTGCACTCTGAAAAGTCCACTTTTGAATGGTTTCTGGATAATGTTGTACATATTATCGATTAGCCACCTTGCAGCCCCGACCTGAATCCAGTAGAAAACATGTGGGGTATGCTCGCAAGAGCAGTGTATGCAGGCAGAAGGCAGTACAACAGTATTTGCAGACTTAAAAAGGGTTATTTCCTCCGAATGGTCAAAAATCGGGACAAATTGTTTGCATAAACTTGTAGAAACCATGCCAAATAGGATTTATGAGCTTATTCAGAAAAAAAACAGAAAAATTTCTTATTAATTCAACATTTATTTGATGCGTGGTTCAGTGGACCTATCTTTTTGAAACAGCTGTTTCATCTAATTTTAGTTTCCCTCATTATTCCTATTATTTGTAAATTATTTATGAGCTATTTTACATTGAATGAAGTAATGTAGTTTATAAAATAGTGCTTTGTACACAATACAACCTTTTTTTTACCAGCATAACTTTCGTTTTTACTGGTGGACCTATCATTTCGAAACGCACTGTAGAACAAAATCAAATTTAAATAAACTGACTATGTTTATTGAGCCCTTGGAATTAGAAACTGTTAAATAATTAACAGTATGTTTTACTTAACTTGAAAATTCTTATGAATAAGTAAATAAATTAAATTAAACTACATTTAGCTAATAATTACATGAACACTTTAGTTGCTTTAATATGAAGCGAGTGAAACGTGACTTTTTCTAGTGTTGACACTTAGCTATAAATGAAAATTTTTACATTTTACCAGACCAGGAGATTTTTAAAGCCATATTTTACTCAATAAAGTTGTAAGTATACAATTTCAGTTTTCCGTAAATTTATTAATATGTTCACACAATTTAATCCACTTACTAGATATTGATGAAAATTTCCAGTATTATAAGACATCCTAAGAATAAACAAAAAGTAAATTGAAACTAAATTTTTTATCAAGCAAAATATGAAGACAGTTCCCATTCACTTTTGAGGAAAGATATTAAGTTTCAATTTCATTTATTACTTCAAGGAAAAAGCTTATTTTCATTTTAATTCTTTTTGAAGTAAACATTTCCAAAACTAATCGTATTTAATATATTTCTTTTAAATATAAATGCTGAATGATAAGTAAGGAAGAATATCTGTGTTTGACTCTAACAAAAATTCAACTTCAAAATCTTTAAATTAAGAATATTTAGATATCTGTTACACACACCATATTACGATTTTATGTAAATGGCGGCTAATTTTTAGTTAAATTATTCTGTGATTTAATATTTGATCATATCAGTTGGTGTTACTATAACTATCAACTTAACTGTAGTAGATGTTTTTCATATTCCAAGTAATGCTTCATATTGCTCATTTACTATTACACATTTTATTTGGCGGTACGCTTAACTTCAAGCTCATTGAGCTACCTCTATATTTTAATATATTTTGTTAAAACTTTTTGCAGTTCATTTTCTCCCTAAATAGAACCATGATAGGGGGGGGGGGGTGAGACAGAAAAAAAAAAAATCAAAAATTTGAACATTATGCCTTTTAAGAACCACCCTAGTCTACATGTTTTAATATTTTAAATTTAAAGTTCATTTAATTTGTTATTTTCATGTTATTTGCCACTGTAATTGGATTTTTCTATCGTGTGCAATAATACATAAATTGTTATTACATTAAAGAAAAGGTGGAGGTTCTCCATTATAAGTATGTCACTACTCATTTTCAACATTATATGGGCAAAACAAGAATTTTAGGGGTTCTTCAAATACTTCCAATACCCATATTGATAAAAGTTAAAATGTAACTTCCTTTTTTCAGCGAAGCAATTTGTTGAATAAGACTAGTAGTTACATTAAAATTTAAAAAAAAGGAAAAAAAAATTCAACAAAAGCGTTCAATGATTTGCACCATTTTCGATAATTCAAAACTAACACAATTGTCAGAGCTTGATTACCGCACAGGCGTATAAAACCTGGGTCAGAGACCTATCTTTCTAAGAAGTCTTAAAGTTTTTATAGGCATGGTATTAAAATTATTAATTTTTTTTGGTAAATAATAAAATTAATAATTTATTAATTGAAGAATAAATTCTCCAAAATTGAATCCTTATTCATTTGCCAGTAGCAGATTTATTTAACTTGTCATCGCAAGCTGCCCATCTGCCCAAAAAGGGGCTTCAAAAATGCACATGATAAAGGACTAACGTAGTCCTGTGAAATACAAAGGGACCCTTAAAATGCATTTCGACGGGCACGAACCTGTAAATCGACATCGGCATTCTGTCTTCAGGGGGACTCCAAATTATTGTGGACCCTGGGCGTCACTTTTACTTCGAGCCCTACTACATTGCAAATTAAACAAATTGCAATTGCATAATCCGTATAAATAAAACGAAAAATACCTTAGGGGATTTTCTTATAAAGGTTTCAAAAACTATCTAAGCGCTAACTTCACCCAGAAAAAAAATATGGGCATTTTTGAATTTGTAAATATCCATTTTAAATTGGATTTATTAATATCGTTTGCACGTGCGCGAAAGAAATTAAATAGCGTGAAGGAAATAATTGATGAGAAAAAGGTGTTGTCATTTTTTTCTTGAATATAAACAAATAAAATTCTTGCTTTTGTTTTTACTCTTTTCCTGTTAAATGGGGGGATTTGAAAAAAAAAATTAGCGATTGATTAATTTTTCGGACTGCACATAATGTCGACTTTAATCTAATCTGGACTTTTAGACTCGCGCATCGCTTGACAAAACTTCCATTCTCAGTATAGACCGGGTTGAGCCGGGCCACGCAGCTAGTTTTAAATAAAAGGCACACACAACTAATTTTCTGTCTCAAAAGATAATTTACAGATGAAATGAAAAGAAGCAGGATTAGAAATTTTTCTAATACACTGCTCGACATTGAAAATGCAACACCAAGAAGGAGTGGTCAAAAATTGATGAAATTTGGTAAGAAGACAGAGACAGCATGGAACAATAGGTGATATTTATTTCAAAATAAATAAGCAAAATTTAGAGCGAGGACGGCTTCGGCTCAGTAAGAAGTAGGACCACCGCGGATAGCGATGCACGAAGAAACACGTCTAGGCATGGAGTCAATAAGCCTGCGGATGGTGTCCTGAGGGATGGCACTCCATTCCCTTTCAACCATTTGCCACAGATCGTCCTTTGAACTAGGCAGTGACAGGTTCTGCAAACGGCGTCCAATCACGTCCCACACATGTTCGATTGGTGACAAGTCAGGAGAGTATGGTGGCCAGGAAAGCATCTGTACACCTCGTAGAACATGTTGACTGATTCGAGCACTGTGAGGCCGGGCGTTATCCTGTTGAAAAATTGCATTTGGCAGACCCTGAAGGTTGGGGATTGCCACCGGCCGCAGTACATTATCTACATATCGTTGGGCCGTCATAGGGCCCCGAATACGAACTAGAGGTGATACGGAATTGTATGCAATAGCGCCCCAAACCATTATGCCACGTTGTCGCGCTGTGTGGCGTTCCACAGTTACTGCCGGATTCGATCTTTCTCCACGTCGACGCCGCACACGTATGCGATGACTATCGCTGGACAAACAGAAGCGGGATTCGTCTGAGAACACTACGGTTTGCCATTCTGCCATACACGTCGCTCTGGTCCGGCACCATTCCAAACGTTGGAGTCTGTGCTGTGAGGTCAATGGCGTTCTTAGCGGGCGCCGTGATTGCAGGCCACGTGCAACCAGTCGACGGGAAATGGTTCTGGTCGACACAGGAACATCCAGGGTACCTTGCACGTGCTGCAGAATCGACGTACAAGTGACTTGCGGGTCCGCCCCAGCTTGTCGGTGAATCCGTCGATCCAAGCGGTCTGACGTCACTCTGACTGCACCTGCACCCCTCAATGTGGCTACATTTCCTCTTTCCAACCATCTCCGACACAGCCGATGCACAGTGCTTGCATCCATGTGGGTATCAGCTGCAATTTGACGTATGGACCAACCTCTCCTTCTCAGTCCGATCACCATACGCCTTGTAAAGTCGTCTATATGCTGGAAGTGTCTTCGTTGAGGACGGCGTGGCATTTCCTCCTATCACACGTATCCTTCGAGACAAAAACCAAATTTCTCCGATAACACTGGTCGACAGTGGTTCACTAACAACAACCAAATTATTACTTTTATTACATATTCATTTAGTTATTTAAATATCTGCAAGTAAAAAAGTACCACCACGTCTCAATTTTCCGTAATAAAAAAAATAATTTTTTACTATTTTTTATGATTTTCGCACCAAATGCCTATTTTTGGAGGAAAAGGAGCATAATATTAACTCCTAAATTTTTTTGGAGGTGAAGGGAGACTCAAAGTCCGAAATCATGACCACCGATAACAAAAAGGGGGGACGAGGGGAGTGTATCCCCTCAAAATATGCAAAAAATCATGAAAAAGTATCTTTTTATTCTGGTTTCTTTAATATGACGTTTTAAAATTTTTTTCTGGTGTAAAATCAGAGTATAAGACCCCCTCCTATTATTCCTATGCCCAAAAAAATTTTCGTGCTGTAAAATAAAATTAAAAAAAAAAAAAAAAAAAAAAACAGATCTTATGACTGACGCACGCTAAATACGAGCTAAATACCTGCTAACAACACTGCAAGCCCGGGGGGAGGGGGGCTTTCGGCAAAAAGTGGAGAGTGATGGAGAGGAAAGGGGCCATATTTGGATTTTGGAGATAATTTTACATAAGAACCAGCCAGAATACGCCGTCTTTCTGAAGACATGCGATGTGTCTCGTATTTAGCGTGCGACAGTCATAAAATCGGTTTTTAATTATTTTTTTTTTTTTTTTACAGAGCGAAAATTTTTTCGAACATAGGAATCATAGGAGGGGGTCCTATCCTCTGATTTTACATCGAAATTTTTTTTAAAAACATCATTTAAAAAAAACAAGAATGAAAGGATCATTTTTGGTGATTTTTTGCTCATTTTGAGGGGGTACACCCCCCTAAGAACCCCTTCTTTGCTATTAGTGGTCATGATTTTAAACTTTAAGTCTCTCTTGAAACTTCAAAAAAAGTTAGGAGTTAATATTATGATCCTTTCCTCTTGAAAAAAGGTGTGTTTGATATGTTTTTTCAGTTATGTTCAGTACTTTTTAGAAATTCATAACAAAAAAACTGTACGTGCTACAGCTTTTTTACTATTATTTTTGAATTCTACACTGCAAAATTAGTCAAAAACAGTTAATTTCATCTTTGTTAGGGAAAAAAAGTGAAAATTTGTCGACTAGTGTAATTAGTCTGGCAGAAAAACCAACATGAACATAGCCCACTTTTCAACTTCATTCTCTTATATCTTACTTCACGTGCGTCGGAGAGCTGCGCATTTCATATCATTTGCATAACTCAGTGACGTGCGTCTACGGTAAAATTTGTATGAATTTCTGACCACTCCTTCTTGGTGTGGCATTTTCAATGTCGAGCAGTGTAAAAACGTTTCCACAGGATAAATTTCCCAATATAGGTGACTTCGCTTCCTTGTTTAGTCTTGAAGTTAAATGCCTCAGACTCTTTTGAAGCCCCGACATGTCACTTTCAAATGCCGCGACTGATGCGAGGGTCAAGATCCCCATGGCGACGCTACTCCCGCTACTCCTCCATACAGGGTGCGCTGTTCCGATATCGGGTTTTCTTCGGAAAACGGCGGACCCCTATAGAAGCGGGCACTTTCGCTAGAAAACATAAGGTGTTAGTCTAGAGTAGACGAAAACTATTTTTGTACACGAATGTCGTATTTTTAAAAAGAAATATTTCTAGAGATTTTTTTTTTTTTTTTTCAAGATGTGAAAACACTTATTGGAAGTTTTTTAGAGGTATGAAATTTATTTTGGGGAAGTGAAATATACGAAAAGATTTAAGACCATGGTAGTGATCAATTGCATACAAATAATTTTCTGAAAATGAGATAACAGATTGATTTGAAAGAAGAGCTATGCTCTATTTTGATCTTTTTAACTCTTTAAACTTTTGGCACTTGGAATTCTCAGAGGCGGATTTACCATGTCGCAGCTGGAGCAATTACGAGGGGCTTCCAGGGCTATAACCTCCACACATATGTTTTGCGGTCTAATCTCCCAATTCTGTTCCATAGAAGCTGCCACTTCACAAAATTTCTCATCTTAAAACAGAATTTCATTCGGAGTATTGAAAATTTCCACGTTCCAAAAATGTAGGTTCGAAACGAGCCTGGTTGAGAAATAAAAAAATCACACGTGTGAATTATAAAAATGAAAAAAAAAAAAAGAATATACGTAAGCGTAATGGCATGAGGTTCTTTGGTAAGCGTCTCACTTTATAGGTAAATTATTACTGACTTTCTCATAACTCAAAGAAAGCTTAGATGTGCTTTCTCTGATTGTGTGCATAAACAGCTGTATCTACCCAATAAAACCGAGCAAATGGGATGATTTGTGTCGGACTTGCGTGTTTAAGTGTCGCATTTATTATTCAGCTCATACACTACATATCAAAAAAAAAAAAAAAATAAAAATAAAGTCCCAACTGTTTCTGTCATCTGATGTCTCCCTCGGTTTATCTATCTTTAGAAGCTGTGACCTGAAATTCTTCGTCCCATGTCGCGATCTTAACGCGACATTCCAGCACCAAGAGATCGTAAAAACCTGTGAAAGTTTCTCCAAATGGTGGCCATCAAGTCACAAAAAACATGACAGACGTGCTCGATTCCGGAATTGGGGAGGACCTGGAGTAGCAATCTCGCCTCGGATTTACGAGTGTGGACAGTTGCCACATCAGGAATCGAAGCACAGCAACAGATTCTGATTTTAGAGCATCATCGTAAATGCCACGCACCTATTTTTACGATGATTTCGTCGCACTTACAAGCTATCTGTTGCTTTAAAGAAACCGTGATTTGGGTCTTGAGATGTGTCCAGCGTCTCAAGAGGCATGGAGCTAAAGATGAAGATTAACAGTAGCCAATCGCCACTTGGCGACTAAGCAAGAAAAGTGGCGATAAAAAAAATTCGTATAATTTTGCACCCTGTCACCTCTCTCCCCAACATAACCAGATCCTTTCTCTAGAAATTTGGACCCATAATATATCATAGCCCCGATCAGTACCGCGTGATGAAGTGTCAAAAACTGACGAATATGGGGAAGTGCACATCTAGAAGATCCAATTACGTGGTAGGCGATGCAAAAATGAGTTTGATGTTCTATAGTAGACTGTCTCACCACTCCTCTCTTGTATAATTTTTATGCTATGGTAGCAATTTAAAAGTAAATTTGCTGTTTAGTTACTGGTTCGGTTTCGAAGAGCAAAAGAAAGAAAGAGTGATGATTAATAAACTTCCTTGTACGCGCAAACTGGCAAGACAAAAAAAAAAAAAAAAAAAAAAAAATCCAAGTTTTGATCTTTACATGAAACAAGTTGTATTTTATAAAAACAAAGAATTAGGGAGAAATATATGAAAAGTATATAGGAAACCTCGTCACACTAAATAATTTTGCTTTCAAAATATCCTCAGAACGACTTCTTTTTTGTTCAATGACCCAGTTTTGTTCATTAGACTAAAACATTTATGATACCTCAATATGATTTTAAGAACTCTCCTTTAAGGTTACCATGGGTGCTACTAAATACCTTATTCTCGACCCTTTGGTGGTATTAAAGTCAAAATCAACGTAAATAAAGCGCATATTAGGAAGCAAATACAGCAAGCAGTCCTTGGTGTTATTTGTCTGTGAAGAAAAATTAGAGCTGCTCAATACAGTGGGTCAAAAAAAAAAAAAACTTTTTTTCGAAAGTTCATGGGGCGCAGAAGGAAAAAAGTTTATGGTCTCAAACTAACATGCGTGAAATTTTATTACATTTAGGTAAATCTTTCGCTCGCAAAGAGGAAATTTTTGGGAGGTCATAATAACCTCCTGTGACCTCCCATTAAGGACTTTAGCAAGTATGAACACAGAGTAAATGATTTTTAACGCGTTGTTCACGTAACAACGTATCATTTATTATTGTTGCGATCCTACATGGAATGAAACTTAGCAAAATTTCTAAGACGAATTGTATAACCTCCTCTTTTGTTGAAGTGGGTTAAAAAGGATCAAAACTTGAAAATCAATCCGGCTACAAAAAAAAAAAAAAACATATTAGTTCGAGAGAATTTAGCACCTTTTTATTCCTGTGTCCCTTAAGCTTTCGATTTTTTTTTTCAACAATTTGAAGTCCCAAGAAACCGGCTAAACGCTTCAAGTTAGTGGTAATTGGTGTTATAAGATGTGTCCACAACCTTCCAAAGAGTTTGGGACCCAATGAAGACTTCGAAACAAAGGAATATTGAGTTTATAAGGCTTCGAGTTATCGAGACTCCACTGTATGTAAATATATTTTCCGACGGTTCAGTGTAGTTTTCTAGGTCTGTGTTTCGAGTAGGATCATTGTTTTCTCTAGGAAGGGCTTGTCGAAAAGCTACAGCATCTTTCCCAAATGAAAATACGGCGTCTTAGCCAAAGGCATTTAGCACTATTTCAGAGGTAACAAGAAGTTCTGTCAAGAACTAAACGAGCCTACTTTCCCGTACATCGACATCGGCATTCTAGCATCTGATCATTATTCTCTTGATCATCTGAGACTAAACATTATGTCAAACATAACCTTTTTAGCACTTAAAGCTGATTTCTAAAAGCAAAATATACCCCTCTCATCAGATGAAATAGAGACATAAAAAGTAAATAAATGAATAAATGAAGTTTTGTCGCACCTTTTAAAGAATGTAACTGTTACAGTTCTTCCGTAAAAAAATTCCTCAATCGTTTTCAAAAAAAAAAAAAAAATTAAAAGTACAAAGTACATCAAAACACATTTTATCAAAGAAAGGAAAAAAAAAACTCGTCCGTCGATAAAATGTCTCGATTTTCACTTTTAAACCGTTGCCAGTTGTTAAATATAAATAAAGAATAAAATGCCCTCGTGAATGAAACACTTTTGTTACAAAAAAAAATCGTCTGCCAAAAAAAAAAATAATAGTAATAAATAAAATAACACAAATGAATAAATAAACAAAAAATCGTCTGCACAGTCAGTCATTTTTTTCTGAGCCTGCATTTCCGCCATGTTTGTGGAGTCGGAGTCGGAATCAGAGTCCTCACAGAAGATTATTCAGAAAAGTACTTTACAAACATTATTTATCAAAACCATTTTTTTACAAAGTTAGTTTGAAGGAAATCTGACTTTAAGTTCCAGGATCAACATTCAACTTAAATTCCCCGTAAACGCTAATGTTAAATTTTTTTCTGAACGGTTCAATATTGAACGAAAAATGGTTCAAACCAAAAAGCGAAATAAGGTAATGCACCTCTCCGAGATCTTTCAAACAAAAAAAAAGTTTATTCCATTCGGATGGTTCACTCAGAAGTTATTAGGTGGGGAAAGGTTGCTTGAACGGTTCAATGTTGAACGAAAAAATGTTCAAATTGAAAATTTAAATACTGTAATGAAGTATCCTTGCTGAGATCCTTCGAACAAAAAAAAAGTTTATTTAAATCGGACTGTTCACTCAAAAATTATTAGGGGTGACAGCTTGCTTGAGCGGTTCAATGTTGAACGAAAAATTGTTCAAATCGGAAATGTAAATACGGGAATGAAGTATCCTTGATAAGATCTTTCGAACAAAAAAAAGTTTGTTGAAATCGGACTGTTCACTCAAAAGTTAGCATCGCGGGACAGGTTGTTTGAACGGTTCAAAGTTGAACCAAAAATTGTTCAAATCGAAAAATAAAATATGGGAATGAGTTGTACTCGCCGAAATCTTTCCAACAAAAAAAAGTTCGTTCAAATCGGAATGTTCATTCAAAAGTTATTAGGGGGGGGGAGGTTGCTTGAACGGTTCAATGTTGAACCAAAATTGTTCAAATCGAAAAATCAAATATGGGAATGAGTTGTAATCGCCGAGATCTATCCAACAAAAAAAAGTTTGTTCAAATCGGAATGTTCATTCAAAAGTTATTAGGGGGGAAAGGTTGCTTGAACGGTTCAATGTTGAACGAAAAATTGTTCAAATCGAAAATGTAGATGCAGGAATGAAGTATCCTTGAAAAGATCTTTCGAACAAAAAAAAGTTTGTTCAAATCGGACTGTTAACTAAAAAGTTAGTATCGCGGGACAGGTTGTTTGAACGGCTCAAAGTTGAACCAAAAATTGTTCAAATCGAAAAATCAAATATGGGAATGAGCTGTACTCGCCGAGATCTTTCCAACAAAAAAAAGTTTGTCCAAATCGGAATATTCATTCAAAAGTTATTAGGGGGGGACAGACAGACAGACCGACCTACAGACCGACAGACCGACAGACCGACACACAAATTCCCCATCTCAATACCCTACTTTCAAATTTTTAATTTTTCGATATTCATTTTACCTTTTTATTTTTTTAACTTGGCGATATTTTTTGGACTTGGCGATATTTTTTAGATGCATTAAGCCAATTTTAATACTTTTTTCGTCTTTCTTTTATTTTTAACGGGAAAGTAGGCTAAAAAGGATAAAACACTATTAAAAAAAAACACACCTTAAACCTGCGATAAATCAAAACCAATTTATGTACACTCTCGATGTACTGTACACGCTTCTTCATTCTAACTCAGTGGCTAGTTGTTTTTGTTGATGCTTGTGGGTGCAACGCATGATACTGCATCTTCCCCAATACGGCGTTTCCTCCCAATCTACCCTGCCTTGAAACACGCCATTTGTAATGAGAAACACTGCTGCCAGTACTAAGCATGGAAAAAAGACGAAGGGAAAATTACTTAAAAATGACTTCCATAGCCGCTTTTTAAAAAGTCCGACTATCCAGCTTTATCGCAATTCGGATGTGTTTCTATCTGACCGATTGTAGCATGTATTTACAATTTTCATAATGTTATCTGAATAGAAGTTTCCATTCTCGCTCTCGCAGACTATATATTTCACTTCTTTTTCTCAGTACGACATGCATGTTCATCAACTAGACGACATCTAGTGGATAACTTCTTGAAAAAGAAGTGGTTTCTATGGAATTTTATTCATGAAAAGAGAAATATGGGGGTGTGGAATATACACCCAAAAAGGACTTTTTAATACTTGAACCATAGATGCTAATGAATAGAAAACTTTACCAATATCTTGATGCAAAGAATGCAGAATCGTGATTTTCTTACCTTACCTTTTTCGTCATCTACCGTGAGAAATAAACAAAAAAATATGACGAGAGATTTCGAACGAAAGGTCAGGACTGTTAGTACCTTCCTTCGCTGTCACCAGTCCAAGAGCTCAGATCAGACATTAAATTCCCTTCGCCCGCGGGCACCAAATTCAGGAGATATACGACAATGTTGTGACAGCAGGAAGGAAGCTAAAATACTGAGCGAGACATGATATATATTTTTCGACCCTTATCTCTCATCACCATTCTTTTTACTTCTGGACTATAAAACGACTTTCTCTCTACTCCCCCCCCCTTCCCCCGACAGCCCCCGCGGGTGACAATGTTAAGAACACAAGAGTCTTGTCAGGATTTCTTGTAGACATAAAAACCCGCCGATGTCATCTTTGAGGATTCAATGAAGCACAAATTCGGGCTGTTCGGATGACAACGGAACTTTGCCGACTTTCGGAAAGTGTCATAGATTGTCAGAGGAGCGCGGATCCGATGTTTGTCCGACAAGTGGTGACATTTTCCAGTTTTGTTCGAACATGAGCTTATCGGCCTGCCTTGTTAGTTTTAAAATTGACTTTTATGCAGTTTTATATATTGAATGGTAAGGTATACTGGGCAGTGAAGGAACACATCGTTTTTTTTTTTTTTTTTTCAAGAAAATAAGTTTTTAAAAACATTTTTCTTGGATGAACTGGCAGGAGTAATTTCCTTCTGTATATTTACAAATAGAAAACGACTTGAAAATGATGTTTTTTCCATTGGTTTTGGGGTGTTCGTTCACTGAGTAGGGGCACTTTTTTTCATTTCACCCCTCTAGAAAATCCGATGCAAAACAATAAAAAGTCTCGCAAAATTAAAAAAAAAAGTTTTTTTTAAACTCTCATGTGCAAATGCTGCAATTTTTAACAATGCTACAAATTTTCGAAAATGAAATTTTGTTTCATTCACTGTGTATTCATTCACTGACCGGTCTAACCGATCCAAAGATCTCTGTACAAAGTCAACAAACATATGCTATTACAAAGGCCGCCGCTTGTACAAATCACGTTTATACTAAACGGTTTTGAGTCAATGAAGCAGACATTTTTAATAACGCTGGATTTTGCTCTGGTACGGCGATTTGATTCATTGAAGCGGTAGATTCAATCAATCACTGATTCAATTGACCGGCGTCCACTGCATTTATTTTTTTTTTCGATTGATTTTCATGATTTTGCAACATTTTAAACAAAATGACCTGTAGCTTTTGGTCAGTTTACAAATTGCATGAGCCCTATTAACAAAGCAATAACTAACAATTTGCAGAAATTCATTCTAGGAGCATTTTAATCAGAGAAAAGTTTGAAATCAATGCAAGGACCAAGTTTTTCGCATTTTATGGTTTGTACTACGCAATGCGTTGTTCTTTTTTGATGCCCAGAAGAAAAATAGAAAGAAAAGAATAAAGAGGGAAGAAATGTCCCTCAAAATTTAAATTCGTTAGCCAGGCTCGTACGGTAGCCAATCTACTCTGTTTCGCTTTATGACTTGCACTGAGCAATGCTTTGTTGTTTTTTTGAAGCCTGAAAGAAAACAAGAAAGAAAGGGGGGGGGGGAGAAATGTCCTTCAAAATTCAAATTCGGTAGCCAGGTTCCTTCAGTAGCCTATCTAGTTAGCATTTCTGCCCAGCCCACATAGACGAAAATTATAGCTCTCCAGAGAAAAAAAAAATAAGAGCTGTTTCTGCAAACATTTCTTCGCTTAGGAAAGCATTTTGCAAGAGTAGCAATTACGTGAGCGCCCGGCTAACTCCTTCAAAAATTGCCCCACTTCTTCCACAACAGAAAACCGTCTCGCAGGAGCTCCATTATAGGCCGAAAGAAAAAAATATCATCGTGCATCGCGTCTTCTGAGAAACTTCCATGGGAAACTGAAGAGAAAGAGCTGCGGAGTTTGTTTTTTACTATCCGCACGAGGCGTAGTTTTTCATATCATACGTTTTTTAATTCTGATACGAATTCCCGGAAAAAAGCCCGAGCCACTCCGATTCAGGTAGGCAAATAATAGCTGAGCGCGGAAGGTAAACAACGGTCAATTACCGGCTACTTGTCCAGTCTCAATGCTTGAAGAAAGACGGACCACCTCAGTTCATTGCATACTGCACCAATCGCCTTAACTGGCAAGATGATATTCATTACCTGTAAGCTTGGGGAAGAGAAAATAAAAAAGTGCAAGATGGATGGACGACAGGCTAACTCTTTAGTTAGCAGCTATTCCGGTGGTAAAAAGCAGACAGGCTTGTGTTGCCCAAGATTGCAACCCGAAAAACCAACACGCAATGATGTAATTATGCGGTATGCAAGGCGAATATTGTTTACCGAGGGGAGGAGCAGGGGGTTCTCCGAATTGCAGGCCGCGTTGACAGAGCATTGATGGAACAGGTGATTACCGAAAAGCGATCGTTTTAATTGTAATAATAAAGCGACCCTGGACCAGACGAGACAAGACGGTTGGGGAAAGATGGATGGATGGGCCAGATTTTGCATTCGTCGAAATTAAATTGCCCATAATCGGCCGGGCTGGGCTGCTACTCGATGATGGGGAAATTGCGTATCAATAATCATTGAAGTCGCGGAAAGTATTAAGAAATAAAATCGCCTGCGGATCCATCAAGGTTGCCGTTTAGAATAAACGACTTGGAATAATCGCGGTGTCTCGGCAAAAAACAAAAGTGAATTACAGGTGATTATGTCGGCGGCTGGAAGCTGGGAGCTTTAGTAATTGAAAGAGTAATGCATATTTACCAACCGCTTTCTTTCTCTTTTTGTATTCTTTCATTTTTAACAGCGAATTATAAAGCTTTCTGAAGTTTTGTCGTTAGTATTTTTGTTTAGACCTTCAACTAACACGTTTTAAATTATTTCATTTGTACCCCCCCTCCCAATATACCCAGCGTTCTTAGTCTAAAAAAAATGCTGCCATGATTTTTTTTTAGTGACAAAATATAGAAAACTAAATAATTGTAAAGTAAAAGAACTTACTTTAAGAGAAAAGTTCAATTTATTTACCACAATCTTACTAAAAAACTGGGGGAAAAAAAGAAAGTTGCAGATATTTGAAAAAAAAAAAAAAATCTCGGGCCCTCAGATTGGCCCCAGAGTCCGCCATCGGGTGGGTGCCCGGTGCTGACCCTCCGTGAACGTCCACCGGCCCCTGCTATTTAGGGTATTGCAGCTCACATTCTGAACACATACATACACATGCCTACATACACCCCACATGACTACACACCCCACATACACACACATGGCAACACACATACGCGTACCCGTATATACTACCTATACACACACATAAACGCCAACACACACACACACCTGTCGCAATTTGTTGTTGCGAAAAATCTAATTTGAAATTAAGATGTCAAAATTGAACTTATTATTTTTTCTTTGTGCTTTTTCTTTTCATTTTCCATGATATTCTAACCTTCTTTTAAGCTCTACCTCTAGCCATTATCAATTATATAAAGTAAAGTCATCAAGGGTATTTTTGAGCCGAATAACTTTGTGCCCCCTTTTGTTTTTCCTTTCTTTTCTTTCTCTCTTTTTACATAGTTATCATACTTTCACTAGTCTTAAAATAGATTTGTTTGCGTTCATTCAAAGCAAATTAAACACATTTGAGTAATTTTCTTGTTTACATTTAAATATATGCTTGAAGTGTTCGGGCTAATAACAATTTCACGCACGACCTGTTAAGTGTTAACTCCAAATTGTATCCGCCAAACAGACGATACGTTATGTCCGACAGGTTAGTAAGTTCTCACGGTCTTATGAACTATGGTGAACTGCCAGTAACTGGCCATTTAGTGGACTTTTTTACAAATTTTATTCAGTTTTCTTGATGAAATTACAGAAATAATTTAAATTTTTTGACGCTTCAGTAAATATATGAGAAACAATAAGGGCCGTGCTCCACATCAGCGTAAAACGCGACCGAAACTTAAGGCAGAAACTGAAAATCCGGGTACTTTCCATAGGAACACCATTGAATCCATTTTACGCTTCTGTCTATTTTTTCTGCTTTAACGTCGATGTGGAGCATGGCCCTAACAATCAAACGTGGTGTACGAGTTCTAATCTTCATCTTTCCTGAGTTTGCACATTATTATATACTTCTGCTTTCTTAACTAGACCATTTTACGACTACACTGCAAAAAATGAACTCTTGTTTTTACAGTATAATACTGGCATCGGAGCTTCCAGTTTAAAACTGTAAAATGCACAGTAATAAACAGTAAAACTAGCAATTTCAGTTTCTTACAGTAGAGTTAAAAATTTTACAGTTCACCAATAAAGCTATATTATACTGTTTAAACAACAGTATCCCTAGCAGCATCATCTCATCGGCCGATGATCGACCATTCATCGAAACCCGATGAAATTCTCATCGGCCGATGATCCAATATGTCTCATCGGCCGAGGAGAATCCGAGCAGCAAAATCCGATGAGAATACGATGAGATTTGGAGCAATCTACGAGCAGAACAGTTTCGTGCCGAGGAATTTCATCGGGAAACTTGTTCGGAAGGATATCGTTTTCCGATGGAATATAGCTCATCTTATTTTCATCGGGAAAGTTGATCGGAAGGATATCGCTTTCCGATGAAAAGTAGCTCATCGAAAACCGTGCTCGGATACTGATCGGAACGATGTCATCGTGCGTTACAGGATCAGTTTACGAGGAGTTTGTTGATCGGCCGAGCAAAATCCGATGAGTTGATGCTACTTGGGATAATACTGGCAGCGGAGGTTCCAGCTTAAAACTGTAAAATGCACGATAATAAACTGTTGAATTAGCACTTTTACAGTTTATTACTGTAAAATTAACAATTTTGCAGTTTAATACTGTAAAGTTGGCAATTTTTACAGTTTATTACTACAAAATTAGCTGTATAGTACTGTAAAAACATTTATTTTTTACAGTGAAGTTAGCTGTATGATGGAATATTTGCGGTACTATGGGTACTTAAACCACTCAGGTACCAGACCCCGAGTTGACAGATCTACAAGGTTTAAGGCAGAATAGGTACAGCTTCCGTTTTTACGATCATCATTAAGGTAGAAGTTCGATTTAGCTCAACACGCATGCCATAAGGCTCCGTTTATAGGATAGGCAGACATTTACAGCACAACATACTCACACAAAGAGAGGACGAGGATAGGATAGAGAAAGTACATCCGTGTCCGAGCCGGACTCAAACCCGAAACCTCCCGATCCGCAGTCAGAAATCTCTTGCTGCTAGATAAAGTGGCTGGCAGGATATTTGCTTTTCTCAGCATGAACATGTATTGGGTTATTTTACAGGAAAAGACATGTCCTGCACGTGACGCTTATAGTAGGGTGTATCGGAAAAACTTTTTTTTTAATATCAAATTTCCAATTGAGCGGAAAAGTTGCCTTATGTAATTAAAAAAAGTATGCAATTAAAAGTGGGCAAAATTTTATTGATCTGAATCAATATCTTCAGTTGTCACCGGGCCTGTTCATTATACAAAATTTGTTATTTCACGAAAAATTTCCTTTTTTTTAACCTGTTAACCGGGGAATTAGCTATTGCTCAACTCGTTTCTCAATGGGGACTTTTTTTTCGCAGCGATAAGTAATATCGCACCTCAAATAATAAATCACACCTCAGTATGTAAATAATACACCTCAATAATAAAAATATATAAAACACTAAAATTCACAATAAGAATATTCAAATCAGAAAGTTATTACTAACATGTGAGATACTGAAATGCAGACTAAAATGAATCCCAATTGTGGCAGCTCTAAGTATAGATCATGCAGCGCCCGTTTTCCCGTTAATAGCGCTCAAGTTACAGATTACAAGAACATGAAAATTCATGACGCATCGACAATATGATGACATATATCTAACCACTCTAAGATTTAATAGATAAGAACAACGTAGAACGTGATGCGTTCAATATATTACGATTAATTTCCATGAAGAAAAATTTCGTCATGCCCATTTCTGTAGGCTTTTATGTATGACGAAAAATTTCGTCATGCCCATTTCTGTAGGCTTTTATGTATGACGAAATATTTCGTCATGCCCATTGCTGTAGGCTTTTATGTATGACGAAATATTTCGTCATACCAGTTAACAGGTTAAATAAGATTTTTTCCTCCTAATTCTCGAGAAATTCTTTAAAATATGAATTATTTAAAGTGATGCCGTTTTTACGCCCGCCACTGTATTTTAATCCTTTACGCCCTGACGGTACTCAGAAGTACAGCAGACATTAATTTATGAATATAATACGGCTGGAATCCTGCTGGTACTTGAAAGTACCATTCCTTGTACTTCACTGAGAGGCCGACAGTTGGTGTCAGCAATCGAAAGCAGTTTTTTCAGCGTTCTGGAGCCTAAGCCTTAGTGATTGTCGACATCTTTATACTCTGTACTAGGAATGCACCAAAAGGCGAATTGGCCGATTACCGATTACCTATTAATCGGCTGTTGATAATCGGCCGATTAATGATAAGGATGATTGTTTTTAATGCTACTAATTTCACTATCACAGTTATTTTTTCTTACTTTTACAATTCTGAGTTCAAAATAGTGAGTAATTTATTTCTGAGATAATTTTTTTTTCTTAATTTTCCCAAAATAATTTTATATTATTGTCATTGTAATACATTAACACATTGTTAATTATGATGATAACTAGACATGAAAATGCAAAAACTAAATAAAAAGGGGAGGAAGTGTATGATGAGCACTCCAATTTAGGAGTGCTTTTAATTTGAAGATATTTTTCAATATTAGTACCAATTTAATTCAAGACTTTTATTTTTTGTGAAAAATTGAGGTTATCTAAAAGCATTATGCTAAGGAGAAAAGCATGGACACATGAAAAATGCTGCAACATTGTCGATGTGTCTATTTTTATTCAAAGTAGGAGAATTGATTTATGGAAATCTTTATATCAACTGTGAGGATTATTAATACTGAAAATAATTCAGCTTAGTTTCTTAGTGAAGATATACTTTAAAAAAATGTTTAAAAAATGTATTATACACCGATTAATCGGCTCGATTTTGCCGATTGGCCGAAAAATTGGTACTGCTTACTAATCGGTGCATCCCTACTCTGTATTTTTACGGTGTATTATTCGGTGTATTTTTAACTAAGAAAAACAAAAATAAGTAAAACAATTAATTGTGAAATTACTGAAAGGTCACAAAGGGTTAATTTTAAAATAATAATTTAAAGAAGTAATGAACAAAGATTTTTTTCGGCTATGATATTAATAATCATCATTAGAGCAGCCTAATAACGCACCCTCCCTCACTGTAAGAAATAAATGTTGTTTTTACAGTATAATACAGCTAATTTTATGGTAATAAACTAAAAATTCCTAATTTCACTGTAATAAACTGCGAAATTTCTAATTTTACAGTATTAAACTATAAAATTGCTCATTTTACAGTACTAAACTCTAAAATTGCTAATTTTACAGTAATAAACTGTAAAATTGTTAATTTTAGTTTAATACCGTGAATTTTACAGTTTTAAACTGGAACCTCTGCTGCCGGTATTACACTGTCGTTTTTACAGTATACTACAGCTAAATTTCACGGCAGTAAACTGTGAAATTGCTGACTTTACAGCAAGAAACTGTAAAACTGCTAGCTTTACAGTTTATTTCTGTGCATTTTAGTTTTAAATTGGAACCTCGGCTGCCGGTATTGTACTGTACAAACAAACTCATGAAGGGTTATAATTTAAAAATAATAATTTAAAGAAGTAATGAACAAAGATATTTTTCTGCTAAGATATTAATAATCTTCATTAGAGCAGCCTAATAAGGCACCCTCCCTGGCTCTCAGCTCTGTGGGGATTGACCCGTTGGTTATCTTTCAAAATGGATAGAACTTTTTGTGAAGAGGGAAATCCTTCTGTTCCTCGGTGCCGCGAAGCGCAGCAGAAAAGAAAGTTGTACAGAGATTGCCGATGGAAAAGCGCGAGATTGGCATTGAGGTTTTATAGGAATCTCGCCAATCAACTGCAGCACAAGATTTTTTTTTTTTTTTTTGAGCCAACTTTGCCAACATTTTGGAGCTGCATATCCGTTTAAGAGGCAACTCCCGTTTGGCATTCCGTTCAATTACTTTGTTCTATATGCTGAAATTTTGCCTTCAGCACCCCAAAAGAAGCATTATTTCAGTAATCTACGTATTTTTGGTTCAACTTTAGAAACTTTTATGTCTGTCCTATACATTGAAGTATAATTGCAAAAATATTAATCATGGATCAAGTATTAATTGATGGAGGAAAATTTTGATTTAAAAAATGCTCAAAACAAAATTGATTTAAAAAAAATGCATTTAAATTGATTCCTCGCATTAGCAGCAACGTTATCAAACCTTATTTGTTTGGTAAATTACGGTTTTAGTTTTGCTTATAGGTTGTAGGTGTTAACGATGGTTACTTATTTCTTTAATAGTTCAAAAAAAAAAAAAGACAAGAAAAATAAAAAAGAAATCTGTCTTCGTGTGAAGTTTAGAACTCGTATTTTAAGCCACAGCATTGTTAAGGGCTTTTAAATTGCTATGAAATTATGTTTGAGAATGTAAAATAGATTTTGTACAATTAATTTTGTGCCACTTGAATGTGTATACTACAATAGCACAAAATTTTCAAAGATCCACAAAAATATTAAAATTTTTCAATACCGTAAAAGCACTGAAATGATACATGAAACTGAAAGATTGTACATTTTAACTTACAAAATGTAATAAAAGCATACTAACACACATATCTCATGGTTGGAACTCTAAAATATGCATAATGCAATTTTCAGAAACTTACCTATATTATTTTTCTTGTCTCTTCAAAAAAACTTTTTTTTTAAATTGAAAGATGAGTTCTTGTTGGTGAATCGAAATAAAACCCTTCGTGTAACGTTATCAGTAGCATGCCTAGGGATTAGCAGGAGTAGCTGTTGCCATAGGCACAATAACCGGGGGAGGGGGGGTGGCATTTTGACCAATAAAAAAAAGTGTAAATGTTTTTTTTTTTTTAAATTCATTTGCAGAAAAATATTTTGGGAAAAAAAGTTGTAAAGGGCAAGAGGGAAAAATGAAACATAATGAAAAGGAACATTGGTCATCATTAAAACCGTTTCGAAAAAGAAAAAAGAACATCATAATTGAAGGGGCAAGTGGATAAAGGTGATAGGTGACAATTTTTTGAATTTCTAGAAAAAAACTATTAAAAAAAATGTTGTGTTATTTTTTTAATGGATTTTTTTCCGCGTGTAAAACTTGGTTACCAACCATTTCTGTGACTAGTAAACGTATCTTAGTTTTCTGAAAATAACCTAGAAATTTCGTATTTTTTGCATCAGGATTTTTTTTGTGAGGTCACTGTGACCTCCCGTGACATCCTCTCAAGGTGTGCAACTTCTTAAGTTCTCCAAGGGCGCTGGACCCCCTAGCTGGGCGACTTAACATAATTAAGACTTGAGACATTTTAAAAAATTACTTTCGAGAGCACAACCTCTTCACTTTATACCTGAGGAGCTACCGTTTGCATAAGAGCCCGTTACATTAGCTCTTCTTTTTCTGCTCAAGTCTTCTAATGACCTCTTATCTAGCTGCGGCTATCATGTTTCTGAAATGCGTGGTGTCACGTGACCTTGAAAACGAAGAAGAATCATCACCGGGCTCGCATTCGTTACCAGTGGTGATAGAACCCGGCGCGGTACGGTCACAGTTACAGCGTCGGTGTTTGGAACGACATTTAAAAGCTGAGAGGCATGGGAGACGAGGAAGCAGTAAATCTTGTAGGCATTTAGATGAACGGCGCGATATGATACCTGCCGTAACGTATGGCACCATTTAGAGATCGGGAGATTATGGGAAAAATGTGGATTCATCTCTAGATGGGGCGATAAAAAGGCTGCTTACTTGGGCAGGAGGTTTGGTTTTTAAGAAATAAGACACATTTTGTCGAGTTTTTTCACGTGTCACCTTCTTCAAGGTCCAGCAGTACCTCTTTTAGAGATTTCAATTTTCACATGCAAACTATGTAAACACCTCATCACCTTGACAGTGAAGTAGGTACTTTTTGTGGACCTCAGGAATACTTGAGTAGAAGATAGCTTTGCAGAAATGACATATTTTGTCGAGTTTTTTCACGTGCCACCTCTTTTAAGGTCCAGCAGTACCTTTTTTTGAGATTTTAATTTTTCACACGCAAACTATATAAACACCTCATCACCTCGATAGTGGTGTTGGTACTTCTTGTGGCACTGATACTTGAGCAGGAGGTTGCTTTTTAAGAAATATGGTACATTCTGTAGAGATTTTTCACGTGTCACCCCCTTCAAAGATCAGCAGTATATCTTTTAGATACTTCAACTTTCACATGCAAACTATGTAAACACCTCATCACCTCGACAGTGGTGTAGGTACTTCTTGTGGCACCGTTCCTTCAGCAGGAGGTTGCTTTTAAGAAATAAGACACATTTTGTCGAGTTTTTTCACGTGTCGCCTTAAGGTCCAGCAGTACTTAGAGATTTCAATTTTCACATGCAAACTATGTAAACACCTCATCACCTCGACAGTGGTGTAGGTACTTCTTGTGGCACCGTTCCTTCAGCAGGAGGTTGCTTTTAAGAAATAAGACACATTTTGTCGAGTTTTTTCACGTGTCGCCTTAAGGTCCAGCAGTACCTAGAGATTTCAATTTTCACATGCAAACTATGTAAACACCTCATCACCTTTACAGTGGTGTAGGTACTTCTTGTGGCACCGTTCCTTCAGCAGGAGGTTGCTTTTAAGAAATAAGACACATTTTGTCGAGTTTTTTCACGTGTCGCCTTAAGGTCCAGCAGCACCTAGAGATTTCAATTTTCACATGCAAATTATGTAAACACCTCATCATCTTGACAGTGATGTTGTGGTACCCAGGGGCTACTTAAGCAGGAGGTAGCTTTTCAGAAATAAGACATTTTGTTGAGTTTTTTCACGTGCCACCCCCCTGTCAAAGACCAGCAGTATATCTTCAATTTTCACATGCAAACTATGTAAGCACCTCATCACCTCGACAGTGGTGTAGGTACTTCTTGTGGCACCGTTACTTAAGCAGGAGGTTGCTTTTAAGAACTATGACACGTTCTGTCGAGTTTTCTCATTTGTCATCTCCTTCATAGTCCGGCAGTACTTCTTTAAGAGATTTCAATTTTTACATGCAAACTAAACTACGTAAACATCTTGTCACCTTGACAGTGGCTAAGATGCTGCTTGTGTTAAACATGATTACTTGGACGGGAGGTTGGTTTTAAGAGTGAAGACACATTTTGTCGAGTTTTTTTATGTGTTACGGTATCCCTTTTAAAGATTTCAATTAACGTTCTTTTTCACTGCAAAACATTGTTTGCATTGCTAATAGATCTTCATTGGATTACACTGTAAAAAATAGATGCCGTTTTTACAGTATAATACAGCTAATTTTGGTAATAGCCATTTTACCAAAATTAGTTATTACCCAGGTTTAGTAGTTAATAAGCTACAAAATTAGCTAATTATATAAATAGTAATGTGTAAAAGAATACATTTAACTTACGAGTTTCGAATGCAAGGGTAACAAGTCACGATTTGTTCATTGGTTCTTCTTTTAATAGAAAAAAGTTATTACCCTGTCTTAATAACCTCAAATCGCAAAAGCAGTTATAAGGATCCAGGGAGTTATTTCGTTCGGCTAAGTCATAGACATGGCAAAGAAAAAAGAAACCCTTTAGTTTTTATTATTATGTCGATGTTTCTAAGTAACACCTTGCAGTATTATACCATTTTAGTAAAAGTATATGAGGTTTAGTAGTTAATGAGCTTAAAATGTAAAAAAAAAAGATGTTTCACCCCGGCATTCTAAGTAAATTAGTGTGTAACATTTCTTTACTTTAAAGTAGATTTCTTGACTTAAAGGGATTGTTAAAAATCTTCATGAGTTTTTTATTTTCGTAAAAAATTATGGGGGGGGGGGGGCATTCTACTTTTTGATTCCCCTCCCATAAATTATTTCTGTATTCGCCCCTGTCCTTATCTATATATATAAAAATGAATGTTGGTAAATGTGTATATGTGTATGTGTGTGTGTGTGTTCCCTAAGATCTCAGAAACTACCCGGGAGATTTGGCTGAAATTTTCACCGTTTGTTCCTTTTGGTACTGGGAAGGTTTAGAGACCAGTTTCAACAAAATCCGATGGGTAGTTATTTTATAATTTCAATTTTAGTCCTGATTCTGTCTTTGTAATTTCAATTTTAAACTCCATTTTCGAAGGCTTTCATCAATCCAATCGAGTATTTAGTGTATCAACTCAACTCTCTGACAGATAGTTGGAATTGCTTGCTACCGTAAATTTGGCGATCTTTTAAATCGCGCCAAGAGCCCTCAATAATGGAAGTTTTCCCAATAACTATCTCAAGTATAAAGGATAAAAAAGGTATTTGATTAACAGAATAATCTTTTTTTAAAAACAAATGAGATTCAGTTTCATATTTCGGAACTCCTTTAGATTTGTAGAGGCTTAGATGTCATGCATTATTTTCCAGACGAACTCTATTTTGTTCTTTACACCTATTGCTGTTTTCAATCGAAGTATGTTACTATATTTTCTCGCCAAACATCCAATCAATAGTTCGTTTTCATGTCTATACTATTTGCTATGATATACCGCAATGTTGGAAATTATTTTAACGCCTTACGGAATAATGTACATTTAGCGCCAAATATAATATTCAAATTGATTTCAGATTGCCAAGAAGTAATTGATCAGTGCATTTTTACAGCGTAATTTTTCATATGTAAATTTTTCTTTATTATTGTTCACCGCTTTTTTTTTTTTTTTTAATTTAAGGGAGCAGTTGAGGTCTACTTTTTTGAATTGATCAGTGCATTTTTACAACATAACTGTACATCTGTATTTTTTTTTTTTTTTTTGTTCACCATGCTTTTTTTCTGAACTTAAGGGAGTAATTGATGGTCTACTTTTGTGGATACATTTTTGTACATTTTTCTTTATTATTGTTCACCGTGCTTTCTTTTTTCTTCTTTTTAAATAAAAGGAGCAATTGATGGTCTACTTTTTTGGATTGATCAGTGCATTTTTACAACGTTATTGTACATATGTACATTTGTCTTTATTATTGTTCACCGTGTTTTTTTTTTTTTTTTTGAAATAAAAAGAGCACTTGATGGTCTACTTTTTTGGATTGATCAGTGCATTTTTACAACGTAATTGTACATATGTACATTTTTCTTTATTATTGTTCACCGTGCTTTTTTTTTCTTATTTATTTTTATTTTTTGAAATAAAAGGAGCAATTGATGGTCTACTTTTCTGGATTGATCAGTGCATTTTTACAACGTAATTGTACATACGTTAATTTTTCTTTATTGTTTTTTTTTTTTGAATTTAAAGGAACAATTGATGGTCTACTTTTGTAAATATGTATATTTCTCTTTATTACTGTTCACCGTGTTTTTTTTTTTCCTTCTTCTTCTTTTTTTTTTTTTTGAAGGAGCAATTGATGCTCTACTTTTTTGGAATGTCCAGTGCATTTTTAGAATGTAATTGTAAATGTGTACATTTCTCTTAATTTTTGTTCACCGTGCTTTTTTTATAACTTTAAAGTAGCTATTTGTGGTCCAGTCACATTCTATTGTAAATATGTCAATTTCATTTTATTACTATTCAATGCTCTCTCTCTCTCCTTTTTAATTAATTTAAAAGAGCTATTCATGATCGAGTCGCATTATACATTTTATGTGTCTCTAAATTTTATTTTCAAAACGAAGATCTCTTTTCACGATTTGTGGAGAGCTTCTTCGTCTTGATGTGTAAATAAAATTCCTATCTAAAATCAAATTATGTGTGAAGTTTTTCATTGCTCAGTATTTTTTAATTTTTATAAAAATAATTGGCGGCCCTTTGCTTCATTTAGAATTCTTAAAATCTTTCATGCCTATTTTCAACAATGCTTTATAGATTTTTACATCCAAAACACCATGTGGAGACGAAATATACATCTAGGCAGAACAACGTCTGCCGGGTTCTGCTAGTATATAATAAAAGAGAAAAACAATCTTCGTATATTTCAACTGAAAACACAAAACCTGATAAAAAGTAGAGTTGTCCTTTTCTTGCACTGAAGTTTTCTATTGAAGAGAAAATGTATCTTGAAGAAGGATTTTTTTTTTGTTCAAATTAGTATTCCGCTTCATTTCTTATATCTCCCGACATTAACAGTAAACTCTATACTGTAAAAAATGAATGTTGTTTTTACAGTAAAATACAGCTAATTTTAGAGTAATAAATGTAAAATTTCTACTTTTACAGCACTAAGCTGTGGAATTGCTAACTTTACTGTAATAAACTGCAAAATTACTAATTTTACAGTTTATTACCGCGCATTTTAGTTTTAAACTGCTGCCAGTATTATACTGTTGTTTTTACAGACAGCTACATTTTACGGCAATAAACTGTTAAATTTCTAACTTTACAGTAAGAAACTGTAAAATTACTACTTTTACAGTTTATTACTGTGCATTTTACAGTTTTATGTTGGAACCTCGGCTGCCAGTATTATACTGTAAAAATAACAGCTCATATTTTGCAGTGCACTGAAGTTTTCTTTTGGAGAGAAAACGTATCTTGAAGAATGATTTTTTTTTTTTTTTTTGTTCAAATGAAAATTCCGCTTCCTTTCTTCTATCTCCCAACATTAAAAGTAAACTCACTAAAATTATCGATTCCAAACGCAAGCTCGGAACACACGCTCACATTTCCCTCCAGCCATCGAACAACAAATTTATGCAGACTCTTTCGAATTGCATCTGGGGATGCTGCTAAAATACGACAACCAGGGAGAAAAAAAATTAATAAGAAAAAAAGGATGCGAAAAAAAAGGGGCAAAACGTGAGCCCGCACATCTCGCGCCGCCCCTTCCCATCCGTCACCGCCCCTTTCTGTCGCACGGTCTCCGCCCCCCTCCGCTCTCGATTAGCATCCTCCTCCCCGGCATCCTCATCCCCGCATCCCCCCAAGACACGTGACTCGGGGCATATCTGTCGGTCCGGTGTCAGCCCAGCCGGCCAGACGGGCGTGCGACGCCACAGCGGTCACAGTGAGAGAGGGGAAAAGAGGATGCGAAGGGACGTTCTGAAGCGCCGAGAAATTGTTCTAAAACGTGGTTTTGTCCGTTGAAAAATTTTAGGAGGCATCGTTGTTTTTTTAAAGTTGGAAGCTCGCTCTTTTTTTCAAGTACTTCAGTGTCAGCTTCGATTTGGAAGAAAATCAACTTTTGGGGTAAGTTAATTTCGATTTCTACAATAATTTAGCATTTTGCTTAAATACCCAACTAAAAATAATCTGCAAAAATAGGAGGATTTTTTTTTTTTTTTTTTGAGTTTCTTTAGATATTTCTGCTGTCTTTTAGAAGATCGAAAAAAAGCTGCACATTATGAAGCAATATAATTTGCAGAAAATCCACCTTTTTTTTTTTTTATCTTTCTCTAAATATTCTACATTTTTTGAAGTATGTTCCAAATATGCTTTAATTTTCTGCAGATTTTTAAAAGCTTTTCAGCAGATTTTTTATTACTAGGTAATTTTCAAAAATAAGATGTTTTTACGCATATGCAGTCAAACCTCATTAAAACAAACTCCAAGTAGCCTTCAAAATCAGTTTAGCCTAGCAGTAGTTCGTTTTACCCGAACGACAATAAACAATAAACAGGAGGACGGGAATCGTAAATGTAGCTCGTATTAGCAGAAACTCATTTTAAGCGAGTTCAAGTTAACGAGGTTCAACTGTGTTTGCATTTTTTTCCTGGAATTAAGAGCTTTGGCTTTTAATTGTGATATATTCGCATGTGAGGAGCCATGAATTATCATAGTATAAAGTGCGAACTTTCTGTTGTAAAGTTTTCTTGTATTTAAAGAGCAATGACTTGCTCGTGTACAAAATTTTCTGGCACAAACTAGTTAATTTTTTTAAAGGAGATTGCTTCATGTAATGATACCCTGTGAAACAAAACTGTAGCACTACTAGATACTGGAAAACCTCTATTAAACTGGGATTTCCTAAATTTTTCCTGTAACGATTCAGCTATTTTGTACATTGTAAAAAATGTATGTTGTTTTTATAGCATAATACAGCTAATTTTATAGTAATAAACTGTAAAAATGACTAATTTTATAGTTATAAACTATCAAATTGTTAATTTTACAGTAATAAACTGTCAAATTGACAATTTTACAGTAATAAACTGTCAAATTGTTAATTCTACAGTGATAAACTGTAAATTTGCCAATTTTACAGTTTATTACCGTGCATTTTACAGTTTTGAACTTTAAACTCTTTTGCCAGTATTATACTGTTGTTTTTACAGTATAATACTGTTACATTTATGGCAATAAACTGTAAAATTGCTAGTTTTACAGTTTATTACTGTGCATTTTACAGTTTTAAATTGGAACCTCGACTGTGCTACACTGCAAAAACGACAGCTCATTTTTTGCAGTGTACAAACTACCGTCCAGTCAAGAACGTCCAGTCTTCTACTGATTTTCTAGTAGTACTGTAGTTATTTTTCAGTGTAGAAAGCTTTATGGAAATTCAGTTTTCTGGAGATTTTCTAGTAGTTCTGTAGGCAATGGTGTACGCAGACAAATCATTTCGGGGGGCGAGGGGGGGGCTGAGTCAAGACTCTTTGAGAGTTTGGGTTGGGGATCACCTCGTGAAATGTAGCTAAGAAAAGTAAATGTCTCGAATTTCTGCTTCAATGCCTATTTAAGTCGACAAAAATACATAATAAAAATTTTTTTTTTACACTCACATTATTGGTAAGAAAGCTTTTTTTTTTTTTTTTTTTTTGATGGACACAGAGAATGGTAAATTTAAACTAAAAAAAATTTCGCAAATTTCTTCATTGAAAGAGGTGTTGCTGAGACACTTGTTTGCAATATTTTGGCAAATTTAAGCTCGAATAATGTTAATTTTGCAGTTAATTTTACCATTGTTCCCACACTGGGTTTCAGTTCAATTTGCTGAAATTTATTTAACAGAATTAGATGACTGAAAAACATCAATAGTTATTTCTAAAACATAGATTTGCAAAAAAAAAAAAAAAAAAATGAACACAATGGAATAATAGGATAATCATAAACATAACGTACAGTAAAATAGACGTGTCAAAGCAAAAAAATCTTTCTTTTATTTTTTTTTCCTATACTTAATTCTTTGTTCTGAAAGCTTTTCTCATTATGGGATTTCAAAAAAGAGGGAAATTTAAAAGAAAAGAAAGCTAGCTTACATTTTAAAAATTTATTTTGAAAATTTCGGAGGGGGCTGCAGCCCTATCAGCCCACCCCTTGAGTACACCACTGTCTGTAGGTATTTTTCAGTGTGGACACCTTTATGAAAATGAAATTTACTAGAGAATTTTTAGTAGTACAGCAATTGTTTTTTTAGAGTAGACTATTTTATGGAAATCCAATTTACTAGAGATATTCTAGTAGTACTGAAGGTTTTTCTTTGTGTAGAAACCTTTATGTTCCCAATTTACTAGAAATTTTCTAGTAGTACGGCAGTTATTTATTATTATTATTTTTTAAGTACAATTTTCTAGAGATTTTCTAGAAATACTGTAGTCGTTTTTCAGTGTAGAAACTTTTATAGAAGTCCAGTTTATTAGAGCTCTTTTAGTGGTACTACAGATATTTTCTACAGTATAGTAACAATACAGCTTTTCCTCACGTAAGTTTGTAATAATACACAGGCCCGTCATTTAGGGGGGGGGGCAGGAGTCAATTGCCCTCCCCCACTTTGAGAAATCAATCAACAAAAAGTGGGTGTGGTTTTTGCTCCGATGAAATTGCAATATGTTTGCACCCTTTGCCCCCCCTCCCCCCCCCCTGGTGAAACTTGAAATGACGAACCTGACAAAAAAGCTAGCTTCTTCTTAAGTAATGCTACTTAGAAAGAGCTGTGTCCTTACTAGAAACTTTCTGTAAGTCCAGTTTTCTAGAGATTTTCTAGTAGTACTGCAATGTTTTTCACATTACACTGTAAGAAACTGCATACAGTACAAAATTGACCTCTTTTTCACATTTCAATTTCAGAGCATATTTACGGGAAAGCATGAATAGAGTTTAATTAAATGGTATAAAATGGTAACTTAACTGTTTTACTTAGATTATATTTCATTGGTGTTCAGGCAAAAGTCACTTTGAAATCACTCTAAAAATAAAAAATCGAAAGCCCATTTCTACAAGCTTGGTCGGCACTAAAAAGTAAAAAATAAAATTAACATATGATTTTTTGATTACACCACTCTAAAATAGCAGTTAGTATTAATATCGTTACATTTAGGTTAAATACAAAGCAGCCAATAAAAGTTAAAATAAAAATATAAGAGAAGAACTAATATATAAGTACATTGTAAAACATGAATGTTGTTTTTACAGTATAATACAGCTAATTTATAGTAATAAACTGTAAAAATTGCTAATTTTACGGTAATAAACTGTAAAATTTGTACTTTTACATTACTAAACTGTAAGATTGTTAATTTAACAGTTTATTACCGTGCATTTTACTGTTTTAAACTGGAACCTCTGCTGCCAGTATTATACTGTTGTTTTTACAGTATAATACAGTTAAATTTTACGGCAATAAACTAAAATTTTTAACTTTACAGTAAGAAACTGTAAAATTAGTAGTTTTGCAGTTTATTACTGTGCATTTTTCAGTTTTAAATTGCATCTCAGCTACCAGTATCATACTGTAAGAACAACAGTTCGCTTTTTGAAGTGTAGTATTTTAAAAGTTAATTGTATTAAGTTATATACATCGCCTATTTCTTCTCTCAAATTTTCCATTTAAATTTTAATGACTCCTTTAGAACTAACGTATGTGTAAAGATATTAAGATTAAATGGCATTTTTGAGTGTTGTAGAAATCTTCGAAAACATGCGTTTTTTGAAAAGGGTATAATGCTCAAAATCTGCAAATATATATATGCTTGTTTAAATTCGACGTTGAAGTTAGTTTGTTCAGTTTATTAACAAAATTAACTTTGTAATTACAATTTTTTCATTGTTTTTGGAAACAATTAAAAAGAGGAAGTAGTTGGTAGGCATTATGAACGAGAAGTTAGCTTAAGAAATAGTTTTTAAATAGCAATAAAAGGTTAAAATTTCTTTTTGATTTTAAAGACTATTTGTATAAGTTTTGTTTGCACGACAAAGGATAAAATGAAATAAATATATGCTTTCATGATTACAATACTCAAAAATTGCAGTTATTCTAAATATCGTGTTATGAAGACTAATTCAGGCAGTATATTAAAAATATATAGGCAGTATAGTAAGAGTTATTAGTACTAAACTGTATAAAGTATATTTCTTCCCTCAATTTTTTAATTTAAATTTTATTGACTGCTTTAGAATTAACCCATGCCTAAAGAACGGTAAGAATAAATGCAGTTTTTGAGTGCTGTAATCAAGAAAGTATATATTTGTTTTATTTCATTCTTTTTAGTGAGAACTAAACTCATAGAAATAGTCATTAAAATTAAAAACAATTTCTTATTTTTTTCATTAAAGTTTTTTCGTTTTGAAATTTATCTGAGACGAAACGCTTCGCTTTAACAGTATAAACATATGACGCATTAAGAGAGAGAATAATTTACATTTACCGTTAATCTGCTCTAAATATTATAATCTCGTATACTAGAATTTAAAAGCAATTTTGAAAAAATAAATAATGAGTGGGTAAAACGCTTTTAAACTGATGACTTGAATCAAAGAATGTTCATATAGCCTGCATAATTTGAAAAGTTTAAAGTGCCTGAACCGGGGCCTTCGGTAAATTTTAATCCAGTGCTTTGGCCAAACCGGGGCCTTCGGTAAATTTTAATCCATTGCTTTGGCCACTGAGCCAAAAGGCCTCATTGCGGGGTAAAGTTGGGTTTTGTGTTCGCTAAGTACCCCACAAAAGTTTAAAATGCCCATTATCGAAGCAAATACTTGCTGAAGTTCCGGCTTGAAATTTGCTTATTAAATTTATTAACAAAATTAATATTATAATTAGAAAAGCACAGATTAATCGGTCATAATCGACCACTTTGCCGATTTTTTTATAATCGGCAAAATCGTGCCGATTTATCTGTGGTAAAAATATTTTTAAGTATTATTTTTTATTATATACTTTCACTGAGACACTATAATGAATAATTTTATTAACAGTAATAATAATCCTCACAGTTGATATAAAGTTTTTAATAAATTAATTTTCCAATTTTGAATAAATATACACGTAGACAATGTTGTAAGATTTTTCATGTGTCGATACTTTTCACCTTAGCGTAGTGCTTTTAGATAATCTATAATTTTCCCAATAAATAAAAGTCTTGAATGAAATGGCTACTAATGCATTGAAAAATTTAAATTAAAAGCACTCATCTATTAGAATTCTCACCACAAACACCCCTAGTTTCTTATTTTCAATTTTCATATCTAGTTAACATAATTAACAATGCGTTAATGTAATATTATTGACAATAATAGGAAAATTAGTTCTAAGAAATTTGATAAAATTTTGAAGTTATTTTGAAAAATTGGAAAATGAAAAAAAAAAAAAAGTTATCTCAGAAATACATTATTATTTCTAAAACCGGAATTCTTACAGTAAGAAAAACACAGTGATGGTGAAATTTTGTTGTGTTAAAAACAATCATCATTATCATTAATCGGCTCAGTCGATTAATTGGTAATCGGTAATCGGC
>JAXGGA010007500.1:0-62263 GCA_038373865.1 Uloborus plumipes
TTATTTTTTATTTTGAATGTTAGAAAACATTAAATAAAAATCTTAATAATTTGTAAATAGCCAACTGCCACGTCATATTAGGGTTTGAATTTCCATAATTCTCAGTTTATGTCATACTATGAAATTTATTTGTACTGTAAATAAAGCTGGGGTATTCTTTAAATATGCATAAAATTCTATGAGTTAATAAATGCATTTATATTGCTATCACATTAAGTCTTGAATTTAAAAAAAAAATCTTTTATGAAGGACACCTTCCCTAACTATTCACCTTACGAAAAGAACAATGTAAGATAAAATTTCGGACATCTTCTTGAATGACAACATATTCCCCCCCCCCACATTGTATGCATCTACAATGGGCTCATGAATATATCGTGCGCCCCTCTGAAGTTCCAAGGTCTGCGCCCTTTTAAGGGGTCCAGTCCGGCCCTGGTTCTGAGGTACAGAATATGCAATGCAAAAAACAGAAAATTAATTTTAGAAAGAAAAATTTTAAAAGTAGTAAAACATTTCAAAATGTCTGCCAAAATGTTCGTAATAATTCAGTTATTTGACTTGAAATGATAGAATTAGTTGCTTTGATCCACAATTTAGAATTCAATTCTATTAACTTTTTGAGCCCTGTAGAACAGTTTCTAGCTACAAAACATTCTCTCTGTAATCAACCAAGCTGTAGATGCAATACTAATTTTAAAACTACAAAAAAAAAAAAAAAAAACAGGTATGGCCTTTTGAAAATGATCATGGGAGATAAATTGGGATCATGGGCGATGACCCATTGAGGAATAGTTCCTTTTTGTTTGAAAACTGAAACAGAACAAACGTTTTGACCAAAACTGATATTTTCACTATCCGGTTTTAGGTGGAAAAAAGGTTTTTTTAATCTTTACAAACAATTTTATGCTATGTTTTTTAACTGGCTAAACAAGAATCCATAATCAGTTTACTTTTTTAATTTTTTGTGATTGAACCTTTTTCGAAAGTAACTTTCTCATTCAATTTTAGTTTTGCATGAAATTGAGTAGATGGTTAAAATTACATTTCAAGCAGAGCAGAATAATTTGAATTTACACATTGGAATTTAATTTTAGGATTTAAGGAAATTAATTTAAATCGTAGAAAACGTAACGCAATCCAGCGGGCGTTTGCAACATTAAAAAGCTACACATTTCTTCTCTTGAGTGCAGTAAAGTTTATACTTATCGGTTGAGAGGTTAAAAAGTTACGCATAATTTAGTACCAGTAGTTTTTGTGCTTATGTCACAAAAAAATGAAACAACTAATTAATTTGGTTTTAAACTCAGTAAAAAAAATCTGATATGGACCCCACACTACTTTCTTTTACGTGTAAATTTCTTAGCAGTTAGTTGCCTTAAGTGTTAAAAAAAGTGCTTGGAGTGAGCAAGGTAACAATTCAAATATTTACTCTCCTAATCTGCCACTAAACAATGCAAAAAATGTTTTACAATGGTTAATTTTCTAAATATTGCTGATTTTAATATCATTCAGTGAATTTTTCGCAAAATACCGCCAATAGCGCCAAGTTGAACCCAAATTCAAAAAATAATTTTTTCGTCAAATTTGTCGCCAACTTGGCGATATGTCGCCCAAAAAAGGGGAAAAACACCCTTTTGGGAACATTCGAGTGCAACCACAAAGGGAGGTGCACAACTAGACCATCCTCAGAAAATACATACCAAACTAGAAGCTTCTACGGCCTATAGTTTTTGCGTTATGCGACACACAGACATACGCACATGCAACGCACATACATACGTATATACAGACGTCACGAGAAAACTCGTCGTAATTAACTCGGGGGTGGTTGAAAATTATTTTCCTGCTGCTTATATGTTGGTAGGTACATATGCATGTGCTGACAGGTCGAAAAAACTACTGAACATTCATTCGGGGGTGAACAAAATCAAAATTTAGACTCAAATTTGAGTGATTTTTTTTTCGCGATCACAATACTTCCTTTTCTACGTAAAAGAAAGTAAAAAATGCTGAGGAGCAATTCCATGGTAACGGTCGTAACAATCAAATTTTAAAATACAATTGTCATTTCTTGTAATCAAGGAAGCCGCACCAAAATTTAGGATAGCATAAATAACATCCCATTATACAAGAGAAAAAAAAATGTAGATTTTTAGCTAACCAAATTGTAATTAAATTATGTTTAAAGTTTAATTGTTACTTCTGTAACGGTGGAATCGCCGCAAGACTTACAAATTGTTAAAATGTTTATGGTGACGTTTGAATGAGTCGCACCCAAGTTTATGTACGTGGTATACACGTTTTGAACACGGCCACTTTTGTGTCCCCTTTTTGAGAACACTTTCAAGCACACGTTAAAAAAACAGTTTACAGAACACTTCTGAGAACACTTATTTGATTCACATTTTTAAATACTTTTGGGAAGGAATGGTCACACTCGGAGCAAATTTTAATGCACTTTCCTTTTCGCAGTGCGCATTCGAAACACATTTTAGTGCACATTCAGGTGACCGAAACATTATTTCCAAACTAAAGTGCTCTAAACGTGTTTCTTATCTGCTGTAATTATTTGCAATATAGCGCTATGAGTCACAATGAAAATATGTAATTTCTGCTAAATCACTGTTACTCCTAAATTTTCGGAATGAAATCTCTTCCGATACCTAACATGCCACACTCACTCCTCCAGGCACCTTTTCCCTCTCATCTGAGTTTGCATGTTATAGTGTTTCTCCAAGTGCCGTTAACTCTCAACTATTCGCGGAATAGGGTGGCAACCACGGTTAAGCGAATACCGCGGATAATCGAGCACAAAAACGGTATTAATGTATACGGTGTAAACGGTAAGAAACGGTATTAATGTATGCAATAACTAATAAAAGGTCATGAACACCATACATACATTTAAATTATAGCTAACTTGAATAAAAAATTTCCTGCAAATCTAAAAGCGACCAATAACGCACTTTCATTTATTCGCCGTCAGTAAATCATCACCGTAAACAAAGAAAACTCAAGTGTGAAAGAGTCGCCGATAATGTGACCGCCGGTAGTCGGGAGTTTACTGTATTGTTGGCAAAAAAGCTAATCATTCTTGGAAAGCGAAATTTTACATTAACTCCTTTGAATGGAGCTTTATTGTTTCCCTTCTCTACTATGGAATGGCAGGGGGAAATTGTGTATCACGGGTGTAACTTTCAATTAGATGCACTTCGGTGCAGGTTTCAGCTCTGAATGTTTTTTTAATACACTAAAACGATACAAATCTTTCAAATTTCAAACAACATTTTAAATTTTCTCCAGCTCCAGATTTAAGTTTTAGTTGAGAGATATTAAAATTCTGTAAGTCGCTTTTCTGTAAAGAGCAGTATTTTAAGAACTATTTTTTGCATTTTTCTTCCGCACTTCCACACACAGGAGAAATGTTTACAAAATATATTAAAGTAAAATAATCTTTAAAAAAATTGTCAACCCTATGAAGAGAATCGCTAAATGCTCTAAAGGCAAAATTTTCAAATTCTGTTAGCGATGAAAAATATTTATAATTTTAACAGTTGCTGATCTAAATAGAAAAGTGAAAGAGAAAATTTCAAAAAGCTAAGCCTGAAGCTCCAAAATATCGGTAAGAAAGATGAAATAAAAGAAGATATGAAGATAAATAAATACGAGGAGAAAAAAAAGGCGAAAGCGATTAATTTTGTGTCCATTTTAGGGTCACATTTTTCGTGTTCTGTCCTAAATTTATTCATAAAATATCTCCAACTAGCTTATGCGACAAAATCAGAATATTCATACAAACTATTAAAAAAATAATAAGAAGGAAAAAAAATGTATAAATAAAAATAAGAAAAAAACAAAACAATATAAAAAAATCAGGAAAAATGTGCAAACTCGGGAGAATCCCAATTTGCTCTTCTAAATTTTGTCTTTTCATTACAATTTCGACTTATCGTAAAATAAAGTTCATGATTATAAATTGCCACCCGAACAAATCTCTCTTCACCTGATTGTTCTTGTTTAGTTTATGAATATTTTTTGTTGTTGTAAGTTTAAGGTAGGGGAAGTCTTGCTGTGTGTGGGGGGGGGGAGTGGGGGGCACTTGAGTCTATGTAAGCTACTGTTCAGGAATATTAGGAGAATGGAACTTCAGCTTTTTACTTTTTTGGATAAAACCAATCTCATGCTAATGTTGAGCAATGTGAAGTGACTGAATCAAGATAGAAGAGTAGAAAACCTTTGTATTTTTCTTGAGATGGGAGGAGATATTTCTGTATTAAAGTGAAATTTTAAAACTATTTCTGGTTTAAAAGTAGATTTTATTGTGCCTTCTTTAAAGAAAACTAAGCCTCTATCGCCAAAATGACAAATTCACGGCTTGACAAGAAATTTTCGGTGGAATTTTTCAATAGAATTGCTTTTTTTCAGATTCAGGACGGCCATTCTTACTCTCAGTACTAAAACACTAAAGCTCAGCAATTGTGTAAAGTGACCTTTTCTATGACATACTTTTTGTAATTTTTAAGCCAATCGTGCAAAATTTTGGATCTTACTTCTTTACGTTTCTATGCCATTTTATTCACAAAGATTTAGTAGCAAAATAATAATAACATAAATTAATTATTTAAAGTTCAATCTTTTCATCGATTTACAGGCAATTTAGATTGAATAAAATATGTAACTCAAAGTTGTTTTGTAAAACTGCGCAAAACTTTCTGGGACAAGCTTTACTTCGAATTAAATGTAGAAGATAACTAGAAGAGATCACAGTTGAGTGGCCGAAGATGTATTTGTATGAGTGTAAGCTTTTGAAAGAAATTAATTTCAACCAGAATATACAAATTCCTCTGATGTTGGAATAAGAAAAAGTAATCAATGATTGCTGTCTATTTGAATAGTTTTGCTGTTATCTGTAAAGCAATGACAGCTCGAAGCTTCAAATTCCGTTTGGCAGTGGCTGCATAAAAATATTTTTACATAATTTTAGAAACTATTAAATAACTATTGAGAGTTTGAATAAACTTGTATTGCAATTATCAAAACAGTAAAAAGCATCTTTTGCAGGAGCTAAAGATGCGAAAAATGTTTTAATAAGTTTTTTAATAAACTTATAACCATTATATTTTAGAGCAATTTTATTACAAAATTGATGAAAGTTTTAGAATATTGAGAATAATGATTCATTTTAATAATTAAAAGTAGGATTTCTGCATGTTAAAAGTTCTTGCGAAAGTTCATGAAATTGCTGCCTATCTGACTACATAATTTTACTAAAACACCTATCATCTACGAATAGATTAAAAGCAAAATAGAAAAAAGAGAGACCGAGAAAAAAAATCCCCTTTTTTCTCAGATAAACAACGTGCTAGATGAAAAAACGCATGAGCATGATTACGCAGTTGGTATATCAGTTTTCAGTTCATATTTTAGGCTCCGTCTTATCGAGGTATTAAAAGCTTTATTCACGAAAGAAAAATGAAATGAAAAAGTGATGCAAAAAGAATGAGGTAGATGGCGGAATCTTGAAAAAATAGCCATCGTTCGAATCTTCTGGAGAGAAAAAAAAAGGAGAAGAAAAACATTGTTAATGAGAGGTTTTAACGTACTTCATTAAAAATGAGGCATCGAGTCCTTACGTGAACGCCGAACTTAATAGAAATAATACTAAAACCAACACTCATTAACTCAAACACAAGGGGGAGGCTCCCCCGCCTCCCTTCCGCCCTAATAAGCTGATGCGTAGTTAACTGTTAATCGTTTGAACAATCTCCTGCTGAAGAAAAAAAAGGATCATCAAAGAATAAAAATTATTCCCAAAAAACGAGGAAAAGACGTTAACAACGGTTAGAGGGAGAAAAAAAAAGCAATTAAAAAGGGGAGAAAAAAAATCAAAGTAGTAATTAATTACTTCTGGCGCTATGAGGCGCTGGGTGTTATCTCAGCTAACAAAGCAAATGATAAGTAAGGTGGGTAGAGCTACAAACATAATGAGTTGTAATCGCTGGCCACTTAACACAGAATTATTTTAACTCGGCGTTTAAAATATGTAAGGCGTTTTTTTCTTTCTTCGCTCTCCGCTCCTCCAACTAAAGCCGGTAATTGCCGGCTTAAAGAAAATGCCGAGGGGAAAAAAAAAAACTCTTGAGGGAAAAGTTGGAAGTAGTGAGGAAAGAATTTGGTAATTAATTGACGCAGGAGCATATCGGAAAAATACACACTCAAACCGTCAGGTCTTGAGAAATGGTATTTTTTTTTTTTTTATCTGGTGCTGCGAATAAGAATGATTTGGGGGGATGAATACGGGAGCCAACACAGATCTCGATTTCTTTTAATTGGATCCTTTTATTCCCGGTTAGCATTAAGTTGGGAGCTGTTTCAGATAGTCCTGGAGCGGCGGGGATCTGACATAATCGCCGAATTTTATCGAGAGAACAAACGTGAATAAAGGTTCCAACTTGTAGGAGCTAATTAATGGGGAACCTAAAGTACCTTATGGCACCCTCTTGAACACACCGAGCACCTTGCAAAATTTTGCTGGGTGCAGCTCATTCACAAATTCAAATCAAACAGCCGTAAAGGATTCATTACTATCTAAATCAAAAAACGTAAGTTACACATCTAACAAAATAAATATCGACTATGTTAAGGTTAAAATTCGCTAACAGAGGACAATAGCCATATTAATCTGCCATGAACAGAAAATTTGTCTCGGGAATTCACGACGGCTGTTTCGTTCTTACTGGTGATCATCAGTCAGGTATAACCATGGATTAGCAGGAGGCATTGAATTTCTCATGGAAGAAGAGATTACCAATTCGATAGCTAAAGGTTTTTAGCTACGTAACTGGTTTTTAGCTGCCAATGTGAAGATAAACTCAGCTTCTATGAGAAGTACACGTCCTCCATCATGTTTATGACGATCCCAGGCTGATGATCTCTAAACAGACTGAATCTATTCTCTGAAGGTTTCCATAGCCAAGCCTTTCATAATCTGCTTGCAGTTTTATCTTAAGCTCGGTCCTCATCTGCGGGCAATCTGTAGCTTAACTTTATACATTCCAAAATAAATAAATAAATAAATAATACAGAAGCAAACATTTTGCGGTCTGTTCTTTAAAACTTTCAGAGTAATGTAAATTAAGTGTCATTAATTTAAGATATTGCTCACAAAACACAGATTTGCTGAACGTTTAATATCTTGATTCGCTTTCTCGTCTTTATTAAAAACGACGGAGAAAAGAGGAAACGCTAATACTGCACAGGGCATTGAATCTGTAAGATGTATTTAAGTTTTATTCAACTAACTAAAAATTTATATCTAACTGGGAAAAAATAATATGTGATTGGTTGGATAAAGAATATATGGCAAACAATACCGTCGTGCTCTATTTTTAGGGTTTAAATCGGCCATTCTAAAAAACTGGACCCATTTATAGATTTATTTTTTATAGACGGTGCTTGGTTTGAAACTATGAACATTGCAGAATTTGATTCGTTATAATTTTATCTGAATATGACCTGAGTATTCGTGACGCTCAAGTATTGTCGAAGATATGTTGAGTGGTTATATTTCTTAAAATATTTTCATGATAGATCGAAATCAATTTATCTCAGAATAATTAGAATCTTTACTTCAGAAAAATATACAAAACGAAACAAAAAAGAGAAAAGAAAGAAAGAAAAGAAAAATTTTGACTTTTTACATCTCGAATTTAAATCATGTTTTTCGTAATGACGAGTTGTAAATTAAATAAGGAACCGAATTGGAAAGGGCACCTAATATAAAACTCGATGATGATTGAAACACATTGAACCAGCTCGACAAATTGAAAAATAGAATTTTGCATTAAGTGTGTATCGTCTGGCAAGTTTATTACTTGTTTTTTATGGATAAGAAAGACCCATGTTTAGTTTTAAAAAATGAGTTTTAGATTTGAAAAGTACAGTTGAAATATTTTTTTTCTCAAGTAATCAATATTCTTATTTTTTTCATTCCGATTCCCACCAGTATTTTCATACATTTTCTATTTCGGGGATAAAAACTGTTTCCACGCGTTTAATTTTTATACCGAAAGAGGTTCTTACATTTTAGCGTACTCTAGTTATTGAACTATTGTTCATTAGACGCTTTTTCTTTTGTTATCCGGATGTTCTCTCAAAATGTTTATAGACATTCTCCATTTTGAGGACAAAAAATCTTTACAAGCTTGAAATTTTCATTTATCAAAATATAATTTTAAAATTTTAATTTAAAAAGGGAAACCTAGGTTTTTGTCTGAAAGTAATCCCAAAATATGTTTCTCTTATGCCTGCAAGCAGGACACTATCTAGTTAGATTTAAATTAAAAGAGTAAAAAGACCCTAAAAACAATTGGTCGAATTTTGACCTCAAACGGTACTATTGAAGTTAATAACCAAAGTAAATAAAGCACAAATTATGAAGAAAGTACGGCAATGTTTGGCTGCAGTACTTTTTTTTTAATATGTGCTTTTTTTACGTTGACTTTTAACTTCAATCATACTTTAGCACAAAGCTTATATTTATTTTCATTTGATACTAGTATTATTTATATCAGACTCCTGGTGGTCTATATAGCTGTTTCGAAGAGATGAGATTCCAACATTATTTTATTATGCGAAATTGTGTTTTAATTTAGTGAGACAAATAGGTTTAAATAACAGGTCTCCTTTGTGAAATTGACCTGCTTCTAATACCATGAGTATAAAAGAAAAATGGATACACCCTTTTCCTCTTCTGAAAATTAGATCAATTATCCCAACTAGAAGCCTAAAATTGTTCAAAAAGCAGCTATAGTTTAATCAAGTTTTTCCGAGTTTATACAGTATTTTCTGAACTCAGAGAGCGCCTAAACAAGTTTCATTCAACCGAATAAAAATCGTTCGCAGTTTTTTATACGCTTGCGCCGAACCCCCTGCAGCCTCTCGCAAAGAAGGGGCCTTTCGAGCACGTTCGTTCGATGCCCATCGGCCAACTAAAAGTTCGAAAGCTGATCAAGCGGCGTTTTTCGGCACTTTCTTTTCAGACGGCGGCGTTTCTTTTTCCTGCAGGTTTTATACTTTTCTCACGTGTGTGGGCTCAGCTTTTCGAATTTTCGAACCGTTGGAGCTGCGGAAAAGTTGAATCGGTCCGAATGGCAGAACACACCTTTTGGAACGGAACGGAATTAGCCCCGAGTGACTGAACCGATGTGGAAGTGAAAGAGAAAATGCTTTATTTAGTGTCATAGTCGAACATATACTGCAACATAGACAGCAAAATTTATTGTAATAATTATTATTTTTGAGATTGAGTAGCATCAGTACTTCCCAGGACTTAAAATGTACGAAGGACAATGCATTTTAAGAAACAAAATTTATCTTCGATTGTTACACTGTAAAAAACACTGTAAAAATAAATGTTGTTTTACAGTATAATACAGCTAATTTTATTGTAATTTTACAGTAAAAACTGTAACAGTGCTAATTTTACAGTAGTTAACTATGAAATTGCTAGTTTACGGTAATAAACTGTAAAGTTGCTATTTTTAGTTTAGTACTGCGCATTTTACAGTTTTAAACTGGAACCTCTGCTGACAGTATTACCAAGGCTTCACTAGATAGCGTTTTATACAGGCTGTTTCATTTGATCAAAATGTTTGGGATAAAAACGGTGGTCATTTTTCAGCGACATCTATCGAATTTTATGGTAACTAACATTATATACAAATCAGATAAACAAAAGACAAAATTAAAAGTTAATTTGTTGGCGACAGTTTTACAATTTGGCATTCAATACTATTTTAGTATATTTTAACGTCATTGAAAAACTTGTTTTATTTGTTGGTTTATTCTGCATTTTAGCGGCTTATTTTAATTAGTTTGCGCATTATTATTTTTCATTTTAATTGATTCTAATTATTAATTAACTACGAAACGATACTGGCACCGCAGCGCGATAAATAGCAAATCTATTCGCTAAGCGAGCCAATACTACCAACGGGTTGCCATAGAACATTTTAAAATTCAGTCCACAGTTCGCCATGATACAGTTGGTCGTATAAAACGTTTGGTTGTATATCTTTACCTGAAAAGGGAATTTATTTCCCCTAAAAAGCAGTACTAATAAGGTCTTTGGCACCAATTCACTGTATACTCTGTATACTGTATACTCACTCTACTTCAGTTAACTATATCAATATTTTTTAACTCTTAAAGATAGGATAAACATTGCTTTTTACAGCAGAAACAATATGCTAATAAATGTAAACAAACATTTGGGTGGTCCTTGTTCAGCGCTCTCTAGCGGGCAAATCTTCACCATTGATGTTTTGAGTAATAAAACAGCCTGTATAAAACGCTATCTAGTGAAGCCTTGGTATTACACTTTTGTTTTTACAGTAATAAACTACAAAATTGCTAATTTTACAGTAGTTAACTGTAAAATTGCTAGGGAACAGTAATAAACTGTAAAATTGCTAGTTTTTCAGTTTTTTACTGTGCATTTTACAGTTTTAAACTGGAACCTCTGCTGCCAGTATTGCACTGCTGTTTTTGCAGTATAATACAACTAATTTTGCTAGTTTTACAGCAATAAACTGTAAAATGGCTAGTTTTACAGATTATTACTGCGTTTTTGCAGTTTTAAACTGAAACCCCTGCTTTCAGTATTATTCAATAAAAACAACAATTTACTTTTTGCAGTATAGCCAAAAACCTTTACGAACAATTGGATGAAATGCAATGAAATAATCTTAAAAAGAAGTGATGAATTTTTATATTTCGTCTGTGTTATCTATTTGTTGTCTAGAGAAGAGGTATATGCAGTCTTTAAACATTCTCAAACAATTAACGTGTTCACAATTGTGTGTGTACACAAGAGAACATTGGATTAATTTGCTTCTGCTTATTTTCAGGCCTGTATGTACATTGGTCTCGTACAGTGTTAAAACTGAGAGTTGCATATGGCACTATTTCAGCAGCAGAATGTTTTTCTGAAGTCTACAAGGCAAACACAAAATACAATGATAGCCTACTAGGTCAACAACACAATATTACTCATATAAATGAAATTAGCAACAAGAGATGCTTAAAAATAGTAAGCTAAATTCAAAAACTACGCGTAAAAATTAGGGTACAACGTGTTTAAAAATTCCATAAAAATTTTAATTTGGTTTTAGTAATTTTCTATTTGAATCATAATAAAATGTGATATATATATATATATATATATATATATATATATATATATATATATATATATATATATATATATATATATATATATATAATCTTTAAAATCTTTCACTTTCTTTCTTTCAAAAGATTTGAGCTGCCTTTTTGCTACATAAAATTTTACGTAGTCATGTACCGTGTTTTTCATTCTATAATCCACGGATGAATAGTGCTAAAATTTTTGATTCGCTCATTATACGCTTCCACTTATTATACGATGAACTTTTCTGTTTTGAAATAACGTTATTTAAAATTTATTTTGCAACAACATTGATTGACGAGATGGTTGATTATTTATATACTTTTTTCAAACTCCTGTTTTTTGTGAAGACAAACTTAACTGTAAATCACGCTTCTGAATTCAGATAACAGTTTCCTAAAGGCAGCAAAAAATGTGAGTTCACTTTTCGCTCAAAACAAGTACATATTTAGTTAAATCAAATTTAAAAGTGATTAAACTTTTCTTATTCTTGAACCATTTTTTTGCTAAATGTAGTTCTCCTTTTCGACCCAATACCATGAGGAGGGGGAAAAATATATTAAAAACAGCATTATTTTCCAACTTGATATTTTTCGAATTTTCAAGATTGAAAGTTTTTTTTAAATTATTAGTTTGCATGTAGAAACCCCGTTCACAATTCGCTCCTACGTTTTGAAAACGTTATATTTTTATCTTTTTTTTTTAAAATAAATTTTGAGAGCAACGTGTCATGCTCAATATTAGCGTTTTATTGTAAGGAAATGCCAGATAAACACAGACTTTGAAATTTCCTGCAAACTGAACATATTTCTTTGGAAAAGCTTTATTTTTGATGTGTGCCTTTTGGAGTAAAAACAAAAAAAAGCCCTTTTAATTGCAAGGGTCAACTAGGCCCAGAATTAGAACCATAAAATTCATTTTTATTCTTTCGTTTTCCTCCTAATTCATCATTATCATCATCATCTTTTTCTTCTTCCTCTTTCTTTTTTTCTTCTTCTCACCTTCTTCTTCTTTCTCATCTTTATTTTTTCTTCTTCTAATAATAATAATAATATTTATTATTATTATTATTATTATTATTGTTATTATTATTGTTTTATTCTAATTATTATTTATTTTTATTATTATTAATTTTATTATTATTGTTATTGTTATTATTATTATTTTATTCTAATTATTATTTACTTTTATTATTATTAATTTTTTTATTATTTATTATTATTTATATTTATTATTATTTATTATTATGATTATTTATTATTATGATTATTTATTATTATTTTTATCATTATCGAGTCTTTACTTTTATACTCCTAGTTTCTTTTAGTGATATTTTTAAACAATATTTTAGAAACATTTTATTGCAAACAAATTACTCATAAATTTTACTACTTAATTCTTGCAGAAGAAGCTCCCCAATAACTAAACGAACGTACTTTTCCGTGCTCCGATATGAAATATCAAAACAAAATCTCTCATATTTGAATGGTTCAATTTGTTTTTTAGGAAAAAAGTTAAATTAATACTTGTAAATTTGCATTTTAATAAATAAGACATTTTATCTTTCAAATGCTAAATTTGTTTCAATTGCTTGACTTGTGTTTCTATTTTTATTTTAATTGTCCTACCCTTCAAACTGGATTTTTCTGTAGCGTTCAATATTTTTAAGTGAATAAACAAGTTTTGAGATTTAAGAGTGAAGGAAATCTTTGTACTCTTACTCCTTCATTTTTTTCTGATAGAAATAATAAGAAAATCATTACCTCTACGTTTTTTTTTTTTTTTTGCTTTTTGCTTTTTTTCGCTCATCATATGTTTGTTTTATCAACATTACAAAACTTTTCTTACTCTTATAACTAAAATTCTTCGGTCAAATCCTCGTTCACTTTTTACTAAAGCAGTAACTTTTTTTTTTCATTTTCGTACTTTCACACCTCCTTTTTTTTCCTTCGATCTCTCTCCTTCCACCTCTTTCAATTTTCGTTAAAAAAAATTTCAGCACTGAACGGTTAACGATGCGTGAGCTCTTTTCGGGGTAAGTTCCTCGATCGTCAGTGCTAATGCGCATTTTTCCTTTCTTTTTAAGTGGCGATGGGTTTTAAGGTTGATTTTAATAAACTAAGTTGCTATTAGTGCAGTATTTAATGAAGTAAGGTGAGCAGTCCATCAAGAAATCGTTATCGAGTTGCTGAGTAAAATACAGAAAACTTTCTTGCACCTATGGCTTTCTATCTTCTTCCTTTTGTTAGTTTATTTTTTTTTTTGGGGGGGGGGGGGTTAGGTAAAAGCACCGAAAGGAAAACAAAATTTTTTAAATTATATGCTTTTGATACTTTACAGTCAATATTTTTTTTTTCCAATCCTTTAAACAGTTCATGCATGCTTGGTTAAACTGGTTAATTTAACTTACTTCCAATATTGATAAAAATAAGAAGAAAAAAAGGTTAGGAGGCGGGGGGGGGGGGGTAGAAAGAAAGAAAAGAAATATTACTTTTCAGGTACGAAATGAGATCCTATAGGGCCATTGAATGTCGCGTTAGGAAAATCGATAATGCAGAAGTTTTTGTGACAATTTGCAATTTGATAAATGATAATGCTCAAACAATACCTAAATTAAAATCTTCAACTCATAAATCGGAAAAACCACTACCAAACAAATTTGGTTAGTTGTTAATTGCTAGTAGGCGTCCTGTAAATAATTTAAAATATTTTTTGTATCAAACACCCGCTCGAAAAATTACAATTACAACTATTCTCGACATTAAAAACTTTTCCAGTCAGTTAGAAAATATACTTTAAACCAACCAGGTAAGATAGTTTATGAAATGAAAACTCTCAGAAGCGCATCGCTCAATTTCTAGGAGTCTTTGAACTTCGTCATTAACGACAACTCTTTCCTTGCTGAATCATGCTCAATTCACACGAAGTAGTTTTCCTCAATTTTACGAAAAGTTATTCAAGGTACTTTTAAAGAAATCATTTTATACAATGCTTCGAAAATTAGAAGATTAAAAGATTAGAATTTTTGAGAATCTAGAAAAGATGGAAGTTTTGCACTCTATAAATAATAATATGTTTAAAAAAAAAAATCTCCTTAGGCGCTCTAATTTCAGTTTCTATGTTGAGAATAATGCGTTCATCATTTTCTGTTGGCAAGATGGAGTTGTGATAAGGCGTTGGTTTCTTGCTAACGTTTATAAAGATTTATGCCCGGCCTTGGTCGATGGAGTTTTCAAGATGCAGAAAACTAACAACATCCTTGACACATGATTATACGACATATTGAGTTTCTCTTTGGCTAGGTTACTCTTCATTAAATAAAATTTATATTGCAGTTTCATATTGCGAGAGCCTATGTGCCTTCATCTGATGGAAAAACAAGCATTAAAATTCCTAAGTGGTAATGCACTCAAAGACAAATGGGACCATACGAAAAAATGGAAAACAGCACTTGGGAAATACCCTATTTCTGTAATTGTTGAAAAATCAATATTCAAACCGAATCTGGAAAAAAGGGGAATGAAACCAGGGACGTCATTTCAAGTTTTTCCGGGGGGGGGGGGCAAAGGGACCAAACACAATGCAATTTCACCGGAAAACATCAAAAACCACGCCCACTTATATGTAAATACATTGATTTCTCAAAACCAGGAGGGGGGAATTGACCCCTCCCCTGCCCCCCTCCCTAAATGACGGGCCTGAATGAAACATATTGGAAAAACCCTCCATTTATAATTTTATAATGCCTCAAGTATTTAGTAAAGAATAAAATGATTCTTACTCACTTTCCTAGTGAGAATATCAAATATTCTCGAAGTAAATGTAAAAAGAAAAAAATCTTTGATCATATATAATTTGTGAAAAAACTATCTTAGACGATACAGCTAATGTAAAAAGAGAAAATGAAAAGAGGGTTCTGCATCAAATGTTTTTCAAACGAGAAAAAAAAATATTTTGGAAAAATTAAGTGAACATATTTTTTGCCTCTTCTGTAAAATTTTCCGAAATGATTGGTCCTAAATGCTTTAGTTTTTCTCTTAACATTAAAACTAATTATTTTAGCTTTCTAAAGTACGTCGATTTAGAATAAAAATAAACAACTAGCAAAAAACACATGGTAAACCAACTGAGAGTCATTTTATATGTAACCACTACATCCGTTTGTATGCGTGTGTGCTTATATGTGTGTGAACCTGTACAGGCTGACTTTTACACGTTTTCTGCAGCCTTGTTTCCCTAAAACGGGTTACTTAAGTAGTCCTCCTCAGTCCGCCACACGTGACATTCAGTCACGTCTCCGGATTTCCTCCCTGCCCGCACAAAAGAAGCGCGAGAGCAACTGGGATCGCACTTTTCTTCCATCCTCTCGAAGCAACAGTTGACTTGCGTCCGCGCGTGCGGTAATCCGCAAATGGAGAAGGGAATCCTTCTCGGGAGGAGGCGTGACTGGAGCGCGGTCGCCGGGATCCGCATCCTGGGATCCCTCCACCTGCGGAGAGACCGACTCCTTAAACCGCGAGACGAGTGAGTCTTTGGGCTTCACGCGTTGTTTGGAAGTAACGGCGTTTATTTTTTTTTTTTTTTTTTGTTTTTTTTTTCCTTTTCTCATCTTGTACACGTGGCTTTAATTAATGGATGGTGACGTTCTTTTGATAACGATGCAAAATTCAGTGGGTTCAGTTATGAAATATCACTTAAAAAAATAAAATCTGTTTCATTGAGCAAGTCTGAGAAATAAGACTTTGGGCTTCAATCGTTGCTCAGGAGTAACGGCTTTTAAACACTTCTTTTTAATGGTTCATTTTGTGCACGTGTAGACATTAATCGATGGAAATGCCCTTCCGAGAAGCTCTGTAAAATGCAGTTTTCGCGGTATATCATGAAACATCATTTTCAAAACAGAAGTCTGTTTTATGGAGCAAGTGTCAGTCAATAAGTCTTTGAGTTTCACGCGTTGTTTGGAAGTAACGGCTTTTAATCACCTGTTTTTTCTTTTTGGTTCATCTTGTACATGTGAGTTCAATTAATAGATGGAGACGTTCTTTCTAAAGGCAATGTAAAATTCAGTTTTCGTTGTTTTTTATGAGATAGTATTTTTGAAAGAAAAGTCCATTTCATTGAGCGCAAGTGCGAAAAATGAGTGGGCATTAATCGTTGTTTGGGAGTAACAGCTTTTTAACAGTTTATTTTTCTTTGTTGACCTTGTACACGTGGCTTTGATTAATCGATGGGGTCGTTCTTTTGAGAGGTGATGTAGAATTCGGTTATGAAATAGCACTTTCGAAAGTGAAGTCTTTTTCATTGAGCAAGTGTGAGGAATGAGTCTTTGGGTTTCACACGTTGTTTGGGAGTAAAGGCTTTTAAACACTTTTTTCTTCCTCTACTCATCCTGTACATGTGGCTTTAATTAATCCATAGTGATGTTCTTTTGAGAGGTGATGTAGAATTTGGTTGTGAAATAGCACTTTCGAAAGGGAAGTCTATTTCATTGAGCAAGTGTGAGGAATGATGGTTTATGTTATTTATGCATGCTTAATAAGTAAATTTTGATTCATTAAAAGAAATCGAACTATCAAGTACATCAAGAACATAGTTATCTCATCTTTTCGTCCATGAGTATAGACAGGGGGTACAAAATGTTTGCAATTTCAGCTCCTTGTGTTTTTTAAGATGAAACTTAATGATTTGAAAAAGGACAAACTTTTAAAAATCTGCTAAATACATCCCGCAAAATATTAATCTCGTGCTTATGTCAATGAGTGGGGGGAGGGAACTACAACAGAGTTCACTTTCATCGTCTGACTTTCAAAATGAAATAAAATAAATTTTAAAAAGTAACCTTAGATAAATGCTTTTTTAATAGATATTTTTAATTTGTAAATAAATACTAATATAAAATAATTAAAAACATATAATTACGAATTTGATAGCAATAAATATCCGGCATTAAATAACTTACACAAAGACGAAATTTCATCTTATAATAAACTTTAAAATAAATTAATTATTTAAAAAATGTTTTAATGAAAAGGTTAATTGGAAAAAAATCTAATTAAAAATGTAAGTAATTTTTTCAGATTTTTCTTTCTTTGTGTTTGTTTCAATGAAAAAAAGTTTTTTTCTTCACATTTTTTTGTATTTTTTTATCCCGTATTACATTTATAATAATAATAATAACAATTATTATTATTATTGTTATTATTACTGTGGTGTTGTAATTGTTGTTTATTAATCCCCATTCAAATCCAATACAGAAGTCATGAACGTGGGATAGTAAATTTCTTCTGAATTTCATTAAATGCTTTAAAAATTTCTAACATTATCTCTAAACTATTTTACATAAAAAATGTCAGTAACAGATATTTCTTTTTTTTAAATAAAGTTTACAAATCTTATGCAACACCCAATTACCTTCAGCATGAATATAAACTTAGTACAAAGGAAATAAGTATAGAGCAGTTTTAACTGCGTACAAAAAAAAAAAAAAAAAAACTAATTTCGTATAGTAGATATGAATACTCACTTCTAAATATTTGGCATGAGACACGAATATTTAGCACATTTTAACAATTAATAACTTCGAGTTTTACCTGTGACACAAAAAACTAATTTCGTGTTGCAGATATAAATGCTCAATTTTGAATATGTTACTAAATCTTTGGTTATAAATATTTAGCATATTTGCGACTAAAAAAACAATCCAAGTTTCTCTCCAGATTTTCACAACATTAAAAAATGCTTTTGAACCGTGTATGCTGTTTGCATGAAAATTTAATAGTTTTTACTCTATATATCCCAGCTATTAATTCAATAAAAGTCAAAATCCTTACGATACATTTAGATTATTTCTAGAAACATGCTTTTTTATTTTAGACATTCGAACTTCACCTACGCTGCTGTTGAGATCTTTTCAGACCGGCTTTGAGCGAAAGTCATTTTTAAAAGGAAGACGAGGAGGAAGAAAAGGAAGATGAAGAGCAAAAAAAAAAAAAAAAAACACGTTCCACTCGCAGATGGATGATCTCCGGAAGGTGCCCTTCTTAATCGGATCAAGGGAGGAAATGGAGTCCGGCCCAGGAGCGGACACACATTCATTTAAGTCAGCGGCACCTTTTAAAGACTGCTCTTTTCTTTTGGTTTTTATCTGTTTCCTGAAATTCTGTTGTTTTTTTTCTACTCCCCCCCTCCCCCCTCTCCCTTCAAACTGACAACATCTTCGTTCGGGCGAAATCGTTGTTAATCACGTTAGCGGACTTTTAAAACTCCGTTCCTGGCGCGAGAACACCGAAATCATAATTTCGTTTGCCTTGGAAGTGCACAAACTTTTTGACTCTGCGAGGATTTTTTCTTCCCCTGTCGTCTTAGGGAAGAACATGTGCTGAGGTTTAAATCTGGGAATGCTGCCGTGATTGGAAGTTGACTCGTAATTTATTATTGTAGATGATTTTTAACTAGTAGCTAGCAACTAGTCCTAACTAGTAGTAGTACACACTGCAAGAAATAAACCGTTGTTTTTACAGTATAATACTGACAGCAGAGGTTCCAGTTTTAAACTGTAAAACTAACAATTTTACAGTTTGTTACTGTAAAGCAGCAATTTTACAGTTTATTATCACAATTTTAGTTTATTGTCACAAAATTAGCTGTATTCTACTATAAAAATAACAGTATAATACTGGCAGCAGAGGTTCCACTTGAAAACTAAAATGCATAGTAATAAACTGTGAAACTAGCAATTTTACAGTTGATTAGTGTAAAATTAGCTAATTTTACAGTTTATTACTGTAAAATATGCAATTTTTACAGTTTGTTACTGTAAAATTAGCTATATAATACTGTAAAAACAACATCCATTTTTTACAGTGCATCAAAATTGGTTGATTGAAGAAATAGAGCAAGATGGGCTTTTAAAATTGTAGAGAGGAACCAATCATGGAAAGTATATAATTTTTCCATGGAAAGCCTATTTACTGGTCAACCCTTAATCATGTTCTTTGAGAAAGCTATTGTATTGGTAACTTTCCTCGTTACCTTACGTAATGCAGCCAAATTTGAAGTCACAAAGGTCCCATGACACTACAATGTAAATGAGAAAGAAATGACAATTAACATATAAAAATATACAAAATATCTCTTGTTTGTGACTTTGAATGTTTTTAAGTAAAAGAAAAAAAAATCTATGCTACCAAATTGCTTCGCATAAATTTTATAACACATCTTTTATGAAAATAGCAAAATAGTCTTACTTTTGTTTTTCTTATGGCTTGAGTGGAGTAGTGTATCAAAATTCCATTTAGATCTTTTTAGAAATGCGATTCTATTTTGAGTTGGATTTCATAACTTCGTTTAGTTTCGTAAAGCAGTAAAGCCAGTTTTTTAAGTTTCTAAAACTTCATTCGAAATAGGTAGGTACGCTATCGGGTTATTCGTCTTTTCGCTGAATTAGTCAATGTCAATGTTTGTTATCAGCGTTTCATTTTGTGTTTGATCTTTTGTGATAGGTTAATAACATTTTAATTTCATTGCCGGCTGATTGTGTTTTAACCGGTAGTTTTCAACCTAATAAAGTGGAGCCAAATTTACAGTTCACAAACGTCGCATGACACGGAAAAAGAAAATCAGAAATACATGAGAATTAATGCATGAAATTATGCAAAGCATCTCTTGTATGTGACTCATAACGTTTTCAAGAAAACGAAATGCTTAACCTATCAATGGCTAGCGTCCCTTTTTATGGACGGTCCAAAAAAGGGTCTCAATTTCCCCAAAATGAACATTTCAACCAAATAATAGTGTTCAACTAGGACCTTGGTATTGTTTCAATTCGTTATTAGCAGATTGCAGCATATAACTATTGTAAAGTGTGTTCTGTAGCCGTTTTAATATGATCTTTATCAAAAATTACATCGTTCTCAATCTCAAGAAAAAGAGCTAAGTTTTCAAAGTTCCCAGCTTCCAAGTTTATGTTAATTGCTGATTTTATTTCTTCTTATAAAATGTCCTTTTAAATATTGTATCGTAGGCAGAAAAAAATTTTAGTAAAAAAAGTATGAACCTTCTGGGGGTCCATCGTAACTTTTAAGGGACGATTTTTCTTTCCTTAATAAAAATATTATTTTTTACATAATATTTTTTTTATTATTTTTTCTGTCCATTAAACACTGTTTGTAACCAGTACACAAAATATCTTTGGAAAAAAAAAATGTCAGGCATTAATGGGTTAAGAGGTTTTTTAACTGTAACTAATTGTTATCTTCATCTGTTACTCCGATCAGATTTATTTTAGACTCTGAACACTGAATTAAGGCCATTCCATGGTTATTTTTCCTCGCACGTGACGCCTCGTATATTTCAGCGAAATAATAATTTAAAAGGTCAATGAACAAAATTGTGATTCTCAATAAATCACAACTGTATGCTTAATTTCAAGTAACAAATTTCGTCATTACCTTTCAAAGTTATTACTTTTTGATGAAATATATGAACCGTCTCGTGTGGAACAAAATTTACATATATTTTTTTATGGAATGGCCTCGAACATAATTTTTTCCAACGGTTTTAATTACTATTTTTCAACAAATGATATGCTTCCTTTACATTGGAACCTTAGCTTTTAAAGCCTACAGTTTGTTTCGTCATTTGCTATATTAAAAGAGCAAAAATATTAACTATTCATTCAGAAAATTACAAGATCTTGACTTAAGACATCCCGCAAGTGATGCATGCAAATAAATTAAATTTTAAATATCGGAATAATTTGACAAAAACAACTGTGAGGCGTATCTTTGTGTCAGATGTAGGTAATAAAAAAAATGTTTACCCCTGTTTAAATAAATACCAAGTTCTATAATAAAATGATGACGGAATTATAGTGACTGACATAAACGTGACCCCACGTGACGGAAGAATGGTTCATTACGTATCGCAATGTGAAAAAAATACCTGTTTTGCGAATCCTTAACGATGTTCTATAAGCGCGCCCCTAACAGCGTTTTTACGGCAGTTCTCATCTTACCGTAAGGAAACCCAATTTACAGTTTCCAAAAGTCCCGTGACATTAAAAGGCAAATAAGAAATAAATGATAATTAAAACACAAACGCATGCAAAGCATCTCTTCTATGTGGCTTGTAATTTTCGTCTGTTGACCCGCCCAATTTAATTTCAGACTCTGAAAATCAAATTACTTATCGTTCAATACAAGTTCCGTCTCGCGCCTGACAGCGTTTTTACCGGCAATTTCCTTTCTATTGTAATGAAGCCTGATTTACAGTTCAGAAAAGTCCCTAGAATATAAAAACACGCAAAACATCTCTGGTATGTGACTTAGTATGTTTTCATGGAAAAGAAATATTCAGAATCTCTTTTGATTGGAATTGAATTTTATTATCGTTTGCTCAATCGACCTGGCAAGTTTTAGACACTGAAAATCAAATCATAGTAATACAATAAAAATTCATGACTTTTATAAAAAAAATTTTTGTGTACTATCATATTGCTTCGTATGAACATAATGAAATATGCTCCATGTTAATGCAGTAAGCTCTCACTGATTCGAACCTTTTTAAGCAGGACTTCACTTAATCTCGACATCTATTTAAATGCATAAGTTATTGTGTTCAATCCTCATTTCTATCAACACGGAATACCTATTCTAGCAGCATAATCTCATCGGCCGATGATCGGCCATTCATCGAAACCCGATGAAATTATCATCGGCCGATGATCGGATTCGATGAGTTCTCATCGGGAATTGCTCCAATATGTCTCATCGGCCAAACAGAATCCGAGCAGCAAAATCCGATGAGTTTTGCCCGAAATACGATGAGATTTGGAGCAATTTACGAGCAGTGCAGTCCTGTGCCGATGAATTTAGGATCAATTTTGGATGCTCGGCCTATTTTCATCGAGAAAGTTGATCGGAAGGATATCGCTTTCCGATGAAAAGTAGTTCACCGAAAACCGTGCTCGGATACTGATCGGAACGATGTCATCGTGCGTTACGGGATCAGTTTACGAGGAGTTCGATGATCGGCCGAGCAAAATCCGATGAGTTGATGCTACTTGGGTAAATCCCCTATTAGTCCTTATTATTTAGGTTCTACCGTAGGGAGATTTTTTTTTACCAAGTCTACAATTGAACCAACATATATTTCTTCCAGATCATTTTCGATATCAGGTCCTATTTCTTTACTAAGTTATCATAGCTTTGTGCTCGTAAATTTAAAAAATAATTTTTTAAGTGTTTTAAGCTTTTTAAGAATTGCATAAATTCGCCGTCAGGGTCTTCGTCTGTGATGCTGGTTTTGTGAACGTCAATATTCCTCGTCAGTGTTGTATTTCGTAATTATTCTCAGAGTGCGTTATTTAAAATTTGTGAAACGTCGGCTACAGTTTCGCATGTACCCACATATTACTGAACTAGTTAATTTTCAGCATTGAATTTGTTGAGATCTAAGGACATAAGTGGAGTACAGAATAAGGGATAAGTCTAATCATTTTAAATGTAACTGCTCACGAGCTATAAAGAGCTTATGTTCTTCTTTGGAACCTAACAAAAATGGTGGTATAATTAATTAATTGATTCAATTTTATTTGACAGTTTAAAACCAACCATTCATAATGGATCATTATTACTTTTAATGTAATGACTCATTGATCCGGATTTTTTACTTGTATTTATTCTTCAGATATCAAGATTTCTCGTAGGCTTTATTTTACCGTAGAATGGAGTTATCTCTTTTTATTCACTGCCACTGTGTGATGAATGAAATTCGTAAAAGTTAAATTACTGTAAAAAAATCAGAATGGAGCTGGTAATAAATGTGATCGTTTATTTTGTTTCGTATGCAAAACTAGTATTTATTTTTATTTCTTTCGTGTTTCCTTTCTTTCTTCTTCTTCTTCTTCTTTTTTGTTTGGAAATATCATTTGGATTAGAATTTTTTTAATTACGTACCACAGTAAAGTTATCTTTACTCGTCTTAAATGTAAGAAATTTTTCGAACACTGAAAAAATGTTTACACTTACGGAGAGTGTAAAAGCGTGAAAGGGAGCAAACTTGTTATGTAGCAAAATAAACGGCCCTTAGGTGTAGGTGCGCCACCAATGGCGTGCAGGCCACTTAAATGCATCATCCCCCATAGCTCCATTAGATCGCGACGCAAATAGTCTAAACCAACATCATCGAGCGGTCTGTGTGGTCAAGGCTGCTGGAGACACAAGATTATGAGTCGCTATCTCGGTAGTGCAGGGTGCACGAGACACCCCGTGTTGACCTTTTAGCTTAAAACGTGGCGGCGATTGACACCAGAATAGAGGTCAGTTGGGGAGGAGGCGGGGAGCACACCCCCTAACGACTCATAGGTTCAGGTTTTGTTCAAACAAACCCAGAGATGAATATCAAATGGTAGGTTTTGTATCATCTCGTGCAGCTACCAAATGCACTAGTTCAGGCATTTATTAAATCTGAAAGATTTTATATTATAAGATTATAATACATTTATGAAGATTTAAAAGAAAATGCTATAACCCACACGTTTACAAATCACAGTTAGAGCCGATTTTAGGTTGTTTTAACACTCTAACTGCTCCTGATTGATGTCGTCCATATATGGTAAATTAACGATACTTCATTATTAATTTGACTATCTATATAACAAATGTTAGTCTTGCAGATAGAGTCAAAAATCTTCAGTGCAGGGATCTTGCGTAATCTTTGCTGGTGATGATAGATAATTTCGTTTAGCATAATCTCATTTTACGAATCGTATTTGAAAATGCTTCTCCTACTACAAAATAACAATTTTTGTTGAAACTTGAAATAATAAAAACAGTAAATGCATAACATTTAGAATTTACTTTGAAGTGTACAGGGAAGCATTCAAGCGAATTTAAACTTGATACGCTCTTAAAATAGATGAATGACTCTAAGAGACTAATTTCGTATTGAGTTTCTTTCGTTAAGTAATTTTATTTGGTACAAATATATTGCAGTATTTTGTAAAATATGCAATAAAAAAATGTTCAAAACTTTCATTAAGACTTAGGAACATAAATCAAAATAAGGTGGAATCGTGATAATTTTCTGTTAAGTATGCTTAATTATCTTCTGATAACCGACATAAAAGAATTTAAAAATGATAAGGGAAGAAGAAGAAGAAGAAGGGGGAAAATATAGAGATTCTTTTCCATCCTAATCGAATAAAAATAATTCGAAAATCCTGTGCCAAAAGTAGACATTTCAGAAGCCAACTTCTTTTCACATTTTATCGTAGCTCTAATTCTTGGCAGAAATATTCTAAATTCTACGATTAAGTAAGTAGTAAATTAAAATTCACAACCAGGAAATGTTTTTTGCTGAAATAATATTTTTCTGTCATCTGTTATTAAACTTGCGGTTTTATTTTTCATTTCATTATTGTTAAAATCCTTGATATGAATTATTGGTGCAGTTTGCGATAGAAAAGACCTAACTGGCTTAAAATTGAAGGAAGTATCTCAAGTAACTCCGCTTTAATCTGATCAGCTCCGTTGCACTAACAGTTCCAGACATTAAAGATAGTTGATGAGGATCTCTTCCAGAAACGATTTCAGATTGATTTAAGCCACGTCGGCCACTTTCATGGAGTGCCGTTTCCACGATTTGACCTCACAGTTCTTGTTTTCCCTTTCTTTTTAGTTGGAAAGTTGCTTTTTAACAAAGTTTTCTGTAACCTAGTTAACAAAGTTCGGACACTTGGCTTTTAATGGAAAGCATTTGTCAAATCAAAAGAATGGTTTCTGAAAGTAACGAAAAGTCTGAAAGTTTGAAATAAAAACATAAAAACAAGACAGGAGAAAGAGAAAAATAAGTGTATACTGTAGAAACTCATGTTTGTAATTCATAGGGAGTACTCTTGGTATTTATAGTTTAAAATAATGATTAGGTTTAAGGTTTTTAAAAAATTTTTGCTATTTTCTACCTTTTCTAAAAAAAAAAAAGAAGTTTGCTGATAAACACTGGAGCAAAATTCCTCAAAATTCTGATTACATGAATAAAGGTGCGACTTCTCGCGAGGAACCGCTATCAATTCCAAAAATAGATCGTCAAGAGTAGGGATGCACCGATAAGAACATTTCTCCATTATCAATTAATAGGCAGCTGATAATGAAATTATTAGTTATAAGGATGATCTTTAATACAAGTTCTTCATTACTGTTTCTTTCTTTTTTAAAAAATATTTTTAAATTGCATTCGATGTCTGTAAGCAAAGTTTCATGTTATTGTTAACGTTACATACTTAAACTGGAAATAAGAATTCAAATATTTAGTTAGTTTCCTGAATTCAGCCGACGCTTTTAACTTAGTAGCTACTTGCTACTAAGACACTAAGAAACTAAGATACAAGAAACTAAGTTAAAATTTACTGTTAGTAATGGCTTAATCCAAAACTTCTGTCTTTATAGAGATCATAAGATAAGCTTAAAACACGAAACTAAAGGCAACTGATCTTGATGAAGAATTTATGGAAATATTCTTTTGATTAAACTGTTTTAATGACTCCGATCTCGACGCCTCGACTTCGACTCCACAGTCATGGCAAAAATATATTCGCGTGAAAAAAAAAAAAAAAAACACCGACGCCTACTCTTAAAATTTTTGAGCCTTCTCTCCACCTAACGACTCCGACTCATTAACTCAGACTCTTATATCGCAGCCATGGCAGAAATGCTCAAGGTTATCTCTACATTGTAGGGGAAATTTTGAGTTACTGCATTTAATGCCTTTCGTACACTTCAAAGCATCATAATTATTATTACTATTACCGTAAAATGGGGTGTATAGGAACAGCGGGGTCAATCGGAACAAAACTGCCCAACCGTACAAAGAAATTCTTCATAAATATACTATTGGGTATTTTTCGTCATGAACTTTTTTTTAGAAAGGTAAGATCATAGGAAGTAGGAAAAAAATACTTTTGTCAATCTGGCAACGCTACTGGCTTCTAAAGAGGGCTGCACGTTGAATGCTAGAAAACATCACATTTTCATAGACTGCAAAACTTCATATGCAAGAACAAACCTTCTTATATTTAAAAACTATGAGTGGTATGTTTCAATTATACATGTATCTGAACAACAGAATACCACATTAGAATTTTCATTTTTTATAAATTGTGTCATAAAAGTGAAGAATTCTGAAAAATGCCATGGGAAAAAAATTTGCGGGGTGAATCGGAACACTTAGTTCTGTTGTTCCAATTGAAACTTATTTGAAGGAAATTGTTTGAAAAATCAAGATTCTAACCCCAATTCTTCTAATCAAGACAGGGACAAGGATTTATTACTGTTTATCCCTTCTCGTGAGCAACTAGATCTTAGAATGACAAAAGTTACAGATTTCAAAAGATTTTTTCTCCAGGAGACTTTTTTTTACTTAAAATAAAAGGGAGAAAGTCACATAGACTTTATGTAGTAAACGTCCAGCACACAGACAGTGATGAATAAGCGAAAAAATCTTTCAGGACAATCCCCGAAACCCAGAAATTTCAAAAAACTAAAGAAAAGGCAGAGTTCATTCCAGGAGATGTTATGAAAAAACTTAAGCCAAGTCACAATTGCTAGTTTTAAGGACAAGTACATATTTGTGGACGACATGAGTGACTTCCATTCATGTTAAATCTTTGCATTTCAATTCAAAAGCTTTTCTTAAAATTACTTTTCATTTTTCATAAGTTCAAAATTATTTTGAATTTTTACAAATTATAAACGTTTACTGGTACTGAAATTATACATTTATTTGACAGTAATTATCTGTTCTTATTCTCCCCCATCAATATTACTCATGTTTGTGAGACCTATTACAGATTAAATTGAAAAAAATAAAAATTTTAACAAGTGTTCCGATTGACCCCTATCAGCGGGGTGATTCGGAACACCCATAATTTGCTATATATTTTAATAATAATTGCTCAAAATCTTTTGTCTTTGCTTGGAATATCAAAAGTAAAGCAAGACCGAAGTTTTTACCCAAAAAATCAAATTAAAAAAAAATCTTTTAACTGCTTTTTTTACAATCAAAGCTGAAAAGTGTTCCGATTAACCCCATTTTACGGTACTGTTATTACTTTCTTTTCATTTATTTATTTATTTTTTTTTGAGGTGGCTGTTGAGAGGCGGTTAACAAAGAATTTTTTAATCACCATTTTTATTTTATTCATTTGTTTTTGCATTTTTGCTTTTATTCGCTTTGTGGCCGATGACGACCACCCGTTTTGCTCTTTACAAATTTAAATAATAATTTGGATAGATAATCGGAAGCTCAATGATTTTAGTAAAGCAAAGCGCTAAGTGGCGGCAGACAAATGTCCAATTAAAGAAAAAAAAAGTTATTAATATTTCCAAGGATTGAGGTCCAACACAAGAACACCACGAGAGCAACTTATTATTTTTAATTACGAGTTTGCGAGGAAATCGAGCGAGCCCAGTCCTGGCGCTGCGTCCAAAACTCCACTCATTATTTATCAGAGATGGGCCCTCGCCAGAAGACTCCTAAAAAACCAATTTGTCACCAGAATTGAGGCTCGTCGCCTGATCCGATCTGCGGAGGGTAAACAGGCGAGGTGCCCGCTTCCCGGCCAAACAGGTTATTAAAATACGCAGCGAGCGAGATGCAGAGATGTGTAACCGGACCCAAAGGGAAAACTGTGATTAACAAGTAGGGCGTCAATAAGCAAGAAGTCGTCGGCGCCGCGCTTATTGGCTGCTCTCGAAACTTTTAAATGCCTCGCGGGGTATTCGCCCTCTCTCTCTCTCGCTCTTTATTATCTTCCCCGTCCCATCTCTCCGTTCTGCAGCAAGTGTTAATTTCTTCTTCGCTCTTCTTCTTCTTCTTCTCTCTGTGCGCAACGACTTCCCCTTCACCTGTCATAAGTTGCCCTGCTCTTCTTCTTCCAGACAGAGTCGCGTGTTTGGTGAGAAGGTCTTTTATTAGGAGTTAAGTGCGAATGCTTTCCGAGTTATTTGATTTTCGTCTCCTCCTTCTTTTCTAAAAACGGGAGCTCAGAAATGAGAAACTGGTACGAGAGATCGACCTTCTTTTAGGATGAACTGAAATTTATGATTTTTTTGTTGGGACGTAAAATATGTTCAATCTTAATTGAAGAATTTTGAAAAGTAATTGACACATGACGATACTTATAAAATCACTAGGGAATGTTTAAATTAACAAGCTGTCTTTTTACAAGCTAAAAAATTGTTTCGTTAGAAAAAAAAAAAGAAAGCTTCTGTTGAGATATATTTAAAACGCTGTAAAAAAGCACATACTGTGTTTTTGCTGACTTAAAAATGCATACATATATATTAAAACAAAAACGATTAATAATAATAAAAGAAGAAGAATTTCTAAATCTTCTGTTAAATCAAGTCTGTAAGAGCCAAAATAATAATAGTAATTGATTTGATATTATAAACATTTTTAAATTAAAATTCTGAACGCAAGCTAATGACGTGAAAATATTTACCTTTCGTTTTATTTGTCTGCATCAAATTATATCTTTCGAGAGATCGTATTAGAACAAAAAAAAAAAAGAGTTATAATAGATTTTCACGGGTACCCATCAATCTTATATATATACTAGCTGCGTGGCCCGGCGTTGCACGGGCTGTAATGTAGTGAAGGCAGTTTGAGAAAACTACTCGCCGCCAAGGCGGCTCGCCTTTAAAGTAGTGAGGAAAGTTTAAATAACCTACTCGCCGCCAAGGCAGCTCGCCTTTAAAGTAGCGAGGACAGTCTCAATAAACTACTCGCTACCAAGGCGGCTCGCCTTTAAAGTAATGAGGAAAGTTTAAACAGTTTACTCGCCGTCAAGGTGGCTCGCCTTTACAGTAGCGAGGAAAGTTTCAATAAAATATTCGCCGCCAAGGCGGCTCGCCTTTAAAGTAATGAGGAAAGTTTAAACAGTTTACTCGCCGTCAAGGTGGCTCGCCTTTACAGTAGCGAGGAAAGTTTCAATAAACTATTCGCTGCCAAGGCGGCTCTCCTTTAAAGTACCAAGGAAATTTCCAACAAATTACTCCCCGCTAAAGCGGCTCGCTAAAAAGCTTTCCTGCATCAAAGAATTAATTGAATTATTTGCACATGCTTCCTCAAAAAAAAAAAAAGACGATGTCAAGTAGCGTATACTTAGCACTCTCCCTAAATAACAAATAAAATTCCTTACCAAAAACAATTATTTCCAAATCGCTTTCTTCCTATAAAATTAATTGCAAAATTCTAAACAAAAAAGTTCTTTTAATATTTGGATCGCAGCCAAAAAAAGTCCCTTCTAAAAACAGCAATTGCAATTTTATTTAAAAACACATTTTCAAAATGGTTTTCCAGAGAAAAAATATAAGTCATTAATAATTAGAATAAAAACAATTGTTAGAACTTTGTTGTAACACGTATTCAAAATGCCAATGGAAAGAAATAACACTCTTTAATTTTAAAAAGTTCAATAATTTAATTAACGTTTTAATTTAAAATGGCAACAATAAGAAATAAATGTCTTGGAATTTTTAATTTAATTAACGTTTTAATACAAAATGGCAACGGTAAGAAATAAAAGTCTTGGAATTTAAAATAGTGCAATAATTTAATTAACGCTTTAATTTAAAATGGCGACTGAAAGAAATAAATGTCTTGGAATTTTAAATAGTTCAATAATTTAATTAACGTTTTAATTCAAAATGGCAACGGTAAGAAATAAAAGTCTTGGAATTTTAAATAGTTCAACAATTTAATTAACGTTTTAATTCAAAATGGCAACGGTAAGAAATACAAGTCTTGGAATTTAAAATAGTGCAATAATTTAATTAACGCTTTAATTTGAAATTGCGACTGAAAGAAATAAATGTCTTGGAATTTTAAATAGTTCAATAATTTAATTAACGTTTTAATTAAAAATTGCAACGGTAAGAAATAAAAGTCTTGGAATTTTAAATAGTTCAACAATTTAATTAACGCTTTAATTTAAAATGGCTACGGAAAGAAATAAAAGTCTTGGAATTTTAAATAGTTCAATAATTTAATTAACGTTTTAATTCAAAATGGCAACGGTAAGAAATAAGTCTTGGAATTTTAAATAGTTCAACAATTTAATTAACGTTTTAATTCAAAATGGCAACGGTAAGAAATAAAAGTCTTGGAATTTAAAATAGTGCAATAATTTAATTAACGCTTTAATTTAAAATGGCGACTGAAAGAAATAAATGTCTTGGAATTTTAAATAGTTCAATAATTTAATTAACGTTTTAATTCAAAATGGCAACGGTAAGAAATAAAAGTCTTGGAATTTTAAATAGTTCAACAATTTAATTAACGTTTTAATTCAAAATGGCAACGGTAAGGAATAAAAGTCTTGGAATTTAAAATAGTGCAATAATTTAATTAACGTTTTAATTCAAAATGGCAACGGTAAGAAATAAATGTCCTGGAATTTTAAATATTTCAATAATTTAATTAACGCTTTAATTTAAAATGGCAACGGTAAGTAATAAAAGTCTTGGAATTTAAAATAGTACAATAATTTAATTAACGCTTTAATTTAAAATGGCAACTGAAAGAAATAAATATCTTGGAGTTTTAAAAGTGCAAAGAATTCAATTAACGTTTTAATTAATATCTCAGCTAATTAACGTCGTACAATTACGCGGTTGGTCTTATTGTCTTCCTTAGAAAATTTCGAATCAAATGGTATTATGTTTGATTCTTTGCGCTGAGTGGTTTTTGAGGAGTTCAAGCTTCAGACGGACAGACAGACAGACGCGGACAGATTTTAATAGTAGTAATAGAAACATGTCCCTCCCCCTCTCTTTTTTCTTTGTTTTTGTGCAATTTTTCGATAAGGTGACTGTAAAAAAAGATAAGAGAAATATTTAAGTCCGCTAATCTGAACAACTTTATTTCTAAAATGAAAATAAGATTTTGAATAAACTATTTGTCCCAAAAATTCGAGAAAACATCAGGAGTTCATGGGGCTCATTGTATCATCAAATTAGAAGTTTATGAGCTGAAGGGCTTGATTCGCCTTAAGCAGTCTAAAGATTAAAAACTTTCACACTATACATGAATAAGTGAAACTAAAATAGATCAAAATAATCTTTGTTTTGAGGCAGCAAATGATTATCAAGCAATAAATTCTCTATTTTCTTCTAACATTTTTGCTTGGTTTGCGTAACGTTGGAAAGTACATATAAATCAATGGTTTTGATTTCAGTACATAATATTTTTAAATCAATTAAAGGGATCCTCTTTTTTATGAACTTATTTCTTATGTTATTGACTTATTTATTTTCTTCTAATTTATTCATTTATTTATTATTTGCTCATTCAATTAAAACAATTAAGCACTTCGCTTTTTGTAAATCAATTTTATACCTCCTGAAACACAGTTTGATTCAGCTCTCGGATTGCATGAACTTTTATTGTAAGGTGCCCGTATATTAATTTCTAATATTTTTAACTAACTTTCTAACATTTGATATCATCTTTCAGTTGACTTTCAGTTTTTCTTTTTCTCTTTCGTTTCTGCTTCTACTCTTTTTCCTTTTTTTTTCTCACAAAAGGAACGATAATTGATTGAAACAATTTAGAAATAGAACCTCACGACAAATACTACAAACTTAATGCAGGTGCAAGGGTACGTAGATTTGTTTAGCTTTGGCCACCCCCTCCCCTTTTTGTCATAAAACTGGATTTATAGACAAATATAATTAATTCTCTGAAATTGAATTTATTTATGTTTATCAATAATCAATGACATTTTCAATAGTTTTGTATTTCAATGCTGTCGAGGCCAGAAATAGTAGCATACTGATTTTCAATCTGACTTCTATTTTTCTGTCTAAAGCTCTTTTTTTCATGTATTAATCACGCGTTACTCGTACATTACACAAAAATGGAAAAGTTTCTGATTATGCACTAAATCATTCTTCGGAAATATTTTTGGAGTTATACTTCTGTTGATGCGATAAAGGTGAAATTTCCACATAAAATAAGTGTTATGAAATGGCAGTGGCGTCACAGTTGGAGAGAATTACAAAATTGTTATCAAATTTAACACCAAAATCAGGTGCCAAATATAGTGCCTGTTTGGCGATTTGAGAAAATTCCCATAGAATTCCATTTCCGAAATAATCTCTGTCAATCTATCCTTTCTTCATTGCAGTACAGTATGAATCGCACTTCAGAGGTGTTCATTTAACTACTTATAAAAGTTGCTTCCATCCAAATTAATGCGTCATTAATGACTTGATTTTAACCAAATAACTAAAGACTTGCTTTAAATTATATATTTCAGAACGATTTCCTGTTTTATTTATTATTCTGTCAAGGTTTTTTAAATTATTCGCTGAGAGTTTACTGATCTCTCGATGATGGCACACTATATGGCTTGTTCAGTGCATCATTTCATACTTACAGTGAGCGTTGCGTCGTAATTTTCATCGATCATATTTTTGTAAATAGAAATGAATCTAATCCCAAGTAGCACACTTCGTTTTTTAAAGGTTGTAAAATGGTTAGTAACGTTGTGACAACCGCTTAAAAACGTTTATAAAACGTTTAAAGGTTATTTGTGCTACCTGGGATGGCATTTTTTTTCCTTTTTTTTAGTTTTTTTTAATTGGACTTCTAGAAGTAAAACTTCACTTGGTTTTGCATGAAAACACATGCCCCTTTAATGTAGCTAACTTCTGTGCTTTTAGACCGATGGTTATTCAATGATGTTTATGGCTGGAACTTGATCAACGTGATACCTGTTGTTTATGGTACCATATCCTTCTTTTTGTGATAACGAAAAATTTGAATTTGAATGCTCTGTTGCTCACTTTTTTTCGCGTGGAGCATCTATTTCCATGCATTTTAAACTCTGAAAAGATAAGTATTTCTGTGAAAGATTGGCATTTAATGACCTAAAGGGACGACTGCATTCTTAGCTTTGTTTAAGTCGTATAAAGTCAAGGTCAAAGTTATCTTAATATGAAATGAATATTTAAACTTTGCCACCAGTTTTCATAATTGACATTGTTTGTTGGTAGTTTACGTTGTTTCCCCATGATACCTGTTTCATAGTTTTGAGAAATTTTGTTTGACATTTTTAAAACACCAGGAAAATCAATAGAAGGAAGATGGAGGGCAAACCAACTGAAATTATGCTAGAACCAAAAAAAAAAACCCCGATCAAGTCCGTTGAAAAATTGGTGGCTATGTATTTCTAAGAGATATTAGGTCATAAAGATATTTTTTCTCACTTAAGAATTCACTAGTGCCTTCGACGATCGGATTTTTTTTTCTTTATCTCAAAATGTTAAAAGGAAAGAAAAGCTCCTTTAAAATGCGTTCAAAATGTTATTCAAAACACTGCGCTCAAAAGTTATGAAATTTGCACCACGAAAACTCTGATGAATTCTTACACGGTTGGAAGTTGACACACTCATATACTCAAAATTGCGCAGCTCAAAAAAAACCTCCGCCCTGTATTCTAACTACCACGACGTATTTAAACTCACAGTAATATATTTTTGAAACGCATCGTTGCATTAGGTAAAACTCCCATCCTGTTATCTCAAGTAACGTGAAAGAAATGCTTAAAAATTATCAAAAAAGTGGTACAAAGTTGGCGCACTTGACGGCATGCAATTTTTGCACTTTCAAACTTTAACTTACAACTCGATAATGGATTAGAGGATCCTAATCCTGTTTCACATCCCAAAAAAAACAGTCAACGTGTTGCGTCTGAATTTTACCGAAAGAGTGGTCGATAATCCCGTTTTCTCCAGCCTCCATCGTCACACACAGCTACTCAGAGGTTTATGCAGAAAATAAAAAGGCCGATGCTGGCCGAAAAGTCGTTTGCTGTGACACAGCCGTAAAAAGGTCGTGCAACACACCTCATTCATTACTGCAGACTCCCCCGCCCCTCGCCCTCACCAGGCTTGTGGGGGTGGTGCCACGAATTTCGAAACCCCGGAAGCAATAAGAGCTTCCCTCCCACTGCCTGGGAGAGAGGAAAGAAAAATGCGAATCGAGGCCCCAATTTGGATGCTAATTACGAAGGTTCCCTGATGGATGGCGGCGAAGAACGCTGGGGGACGCATTCCGCATTCTTTTTCTCTCTCACCACCCTCGTTATTATTTGGTAGAGAAGGCGACGCCTCGGCCACAAAATTAAAATCGTTTTGTTTGCGGACGAGGAGAGGATTAATGCGTAATGGCCTCCTTCTCATCCGTTTGCCCTTTTATTCACGCATTTGTATCAATCCTTATAGGGGAGGATTTTTTTTTACATTTTCATTTATGCATCTTGAAATGGTTCCAAGAAAGATTAGATATGAAAAATCTTAGTGGAGAATATTAAGATTATTTTTCTGGCTGTTTTCTTTAAATTGTATAAATCAGAAAAGAGAATCTGACAGAAATGTTCGTTAAATCGCTCTCCTGACATTGGTTTGCTGAGTATATCATAGTTTCCAAAAGCCGTTTCATTTGACTACAGCCGCTAAAGTAATCGTAACGAGGTAAGTATTTGCAAAAACTGCTGTTTCGTTTTACATTTCTGAGAAGCTGGGGGACGCATTTCGCATTCTTTTTCTCTCTCACCACCCTCGTTATTATTTAGTAGAGAAGGCGAGGTCTCGGTCACAAAATTAAAATCATTTTGTTTGCGGACGAAGGGAGGATTAATGCGTAATGACCTCCTTCTCATCCGTTTGCCCTTTTATTTGCGCATTTGTATCAATCCTTATAAGAGAGGCTTTTTTTTTAAATGTTTATTTATGCATCTTGAAATGGTTCTAGGAAAGATTAGGTATGAAAAATTTTTATGGAGAAGTTAAGAATTATTTTTCTGGCTGTTTTCTTTAAATTGCATGAATCAGGAAAAGAGAATCTGACCGAAATGTTCGTTAAATCGCTCCCTTGACATTGGTTTAATATTAAAATGTTGGCTGAGTATATCAAAGTTCTCAAAAGTCGTTTAATTTGCCTGCAACCGCTAAAGTTATCATAACGAGGTAAGTATTTGCAAAAACTGCTGTTTTGTTTTACATTTCTGAGACGCTGGGGGACACATTTCGCATTCTTTTTCTCTCTCACCACCCTCGTTATCATTTGGTAGAGAAGGCGAGGTCTCGGTCACAAAATTAAAATCATTTTGTTTGCGGACGAAGGGAGGATTAATGCGTAATGACCTCCTTCTCATCCGTTTGCCCTTTTATTTGCGCATTTGTATCAATCCTTATAAGAGAGGCTTTTTTTTAAAATGTTTATTTATGCATCTTGAAATGGTTCTAGGAAAGATTAGGTATGAAAAATTTTTATGGAGAAGTTAAGAATTATTTTTCTGGCTGTTTTCTTTAAATTGCATGAATCAGGAAAAGAGAATCTGACCGAAATGTTCGTTAAATCGCTCCCTTGACATTGGTTTAATATTAAAATGTTGGCTGAGTATATCAAAGTTCTCAAAAGTCGTTTAATTTGCCTGCAACCGCTAAAGTTATCATAACGAGGTAAGTATTTGCAAAAACTGCTGTTTTGTTTTACATTTCTGAGACGCTGGGGGACACATTTCGCATTCTTTTTCTCTCTCACCACCCTCGTTATCATTTGGTAGAGAAGGCGAGGTCTCGGTCACAAAATTAAAATCATTTTGTTTGCGGACGAAGGGAGGATTAATGCGTAATGACCTCCTTCTCATCCGTTTGCCCTTTTATTTGCGCATTTGTATCAATCCTTATAAGAGAGGCTTTTTTTTTAAATGTTTATTTATGCATCTTGAAATGGTTCTAGGAAAGATTAGGTATGAAAAATTTTTATGGAGAAGTTAAGAATTATTTTTCTGGCTGTTTTCTTTAAATTGCATGAATCAGGAAAAGAGAATCTGACCGAAATGTTCGTTAAATCGCTCCCTTGACATTGGTTTAATATTAAAATGTTGGCTGAGTATATCAAAGTTCTCAAAAGTCGTTTAATTTGCCTGCAACCGCTAAAGTTATCATAACGAGGTAAGTATTTGCAAAAACTGCTGTTTTGTTTTACATTTCTGAGACGCTGGGGGACACATTTCGCATTCTTTTTCTCTCTCACCACCCTCGTTATCATTTGGTAGAGAAGGCGAAGCCTCGGTCACAAAATTAAAATCATATTGTTTGCTGACGAGGGGAGGATTAATGCGTAATGGCCTCCTTCTCATCCGTTTGCCCTTTTATTCGCGCATTTGTATCAATCCTTATAAGAGCGGCTTTTTTTTTAATGTTTATGTATGCATCTCTGAAATGGTTCCAGGAAAGATTAGATATGAAAAAATATTTATGAAGAAGTTAAGAATTATTTTTATGGTTGTTTTCTTTAAAGTGTATGAATCAAGAAAAGAGAATCTGGCCGAAATGTTCAATAAATTGCTCTCTTGACGTTGGTTTTCTGAGTGCATCATAATTGCAAAAGTCACTTTATTTAAAGTGCACATACAGGGTGTCCACTCCAATCGTGGACCAATAGCTAATTTCTAAACCGTTAGAGATAAGCATATAGTTGATTTAGAAAAAAATCTCCAAATTATGAAAGGAATTTTGGGTCTATTCAATGTTTTTCAAAAAATCAAATTTTGAAAGAGTTACGAAATGTAAATTTTTATACAGCCCCCCAGTCCTATCAATCATATTTAGTAAAACATTCTTGACACTGTAACGTTTAAAACTAAAAAAAAATCACTCTTCTATCACAAAAATTGACCGAGTTATGACGTTTTGAAAAATCAAGATTTTGAAGGATTTCGCATACGGTCCCTTAAGCGATCGCTCGATGACGTCATGAAATAATGCAAAATCTTGATTTTTCAAAACGTCATAACTCGGTCAATTTTTGTGATAGAAGAGTGATTTTTTTTTAGTTTTAAACGTTACAGTGTCAAGAATGTTTTACTAAATATGATTGATAGGACTAGGGGGCTGTATAAAAATTTAAATTTCGTAACTCTTTCAAAATTTGATTTTTTGAAAAACATTGAATAGACCCAAAATTCCTTTCATAATTTGGAGATTTTTTCCTAAATCAACTATATGCTTATCTCTAACGGTTTAGCAATTAGCTATTGGTCCACGATTGGAGTGGACACCCTGTATATTTTAACAGTAGAGTTTCAATTGACTCACAAAACCATTTTAAGCTAGATAATTTTTTATGCTTTTAACACAAAATTTCGTTTTTTAAAACTGCAAAAAGTTTCTTGTACTCTGAATTTTTATATTTTTTCTTATATTTATATTTTTAAGAATCAACAAATTATTTTAATTTTCTTAATAAATTTCTATTCATGAAGATAATATCATTTGCATCAAGTTTGAGTACGAAGTCAACAAAAAGCTAAATTATAAGTGACATGTGGTTTCATCAAAAATTGTAGCGGCATTTTATACACATAAAATTATGAAACTTTGTTTTTGATGAAGCGAATACAGAATACATTTAACAGGTTGACATGCAGAACTTGGTTATTAAATTCCTGAAAAAATGGAATTTTCAAGAAATATTTTAAACACTCTTTTCACTTGCTTGAGAAAATGTCTTGTGATAAGTGGGCTTTAATTCCAAAATTTACACTAAGCATAAATAAAAAGCCTAAAAAATGTTTATTTGTAAGCTTCCTGTATTTTTATCAAGCAGTGTGACGGAAGAAGCATTCCACTCTCACAAAAATCATTAGCGTTTTGTTTTTAATAGAATGCATCTCTTGATCTTTTTAAAAAATATTTTTAACACGTTGATGTGCAGAACTCCTTCCCTCTGTTTTGGTATGGGATATAATACTGAACATTATTTACTACAAAGAAGTAGTATTTTACCTGTAAAAAGTTTTTTTTTTTTCTTTTTTGCATTTTTTATTTTTTTATCAATATAATCACGAGCTCAATTCATTTTTACAGATGTGGCATTATTACGCAGATAATTGCTCTTTATCCTAGGAATTTTGAGCTTCATCGGATAATACTCTTTATGACACACGAACAGCAAGTACAAATTGTTATTTTTTTTAAATACATTTTTATTTTGAAAGTTGTACTTTGTATTAAAATGGCATTATGATTCCTTATAATCAAATGCTGAAAAACTAGGAGCCTGCTTAAATTTCCTAGATCAAGGTTCAAGCACAGGATAAAAAATGCCAGCTAGCAACAATGGCTTGAGTAAACATCTACTCTCCCCTTAAGATATTGCATCTAATGAAAATATGACTACCACCATCGACTCATGCATATTCGCTTCATATCGCTAGTTCGACAGTCCCCCGCCAAAGTCTCCGAAAGGCGATCCGCACATTTCTTCTTTTCATCCATTATGAATGGTTCGGCGGGCATCGAAATCCTTTAGAAGATCTCTTGCCCACTGTCGGTGGAAGTTGTGTCTTCTTTTTTGGTCCCGCTGTCATCGTGTCATGAGTGACATGGGTATTGGAGCTGACACGGCCAACTGGCACCCTCGGACACACGCAGTCGCCCAATACCGAGAAATGAACGGATTTCGGACGAAATTCTTTCCGATCGGTCGATGCTTTCTCGCGGGCTTCGACACCACCCACCACCCCATCAGATTTTTTTTTTTTTTTTCATCTCTAGCTGGAATTCATTACAAAAAATGTTTTGAAGCATAAGGATATTCCTTTCTGTAGGAGTGAAAAGTAATGATTTATGAAAGTACATACAGTTGAGCCCGCTTTTTAGAATATCGGTTAAAAGAATATCTCGCTTAACATTTTCAATGTACCAAACCGTTGCAATGCATTATTTTGATACCGCTTATTACAATATTTTTCCGAGGCAAAATTGCTATTCCATTAAGCGAGCTTGACTGCACTTTTTTATAATACAAATAAATACGCACAACCAAAGATACTGCTAAGATTTAAAAAAAAAAAAAAAAAAAAAAAAAAGAAAACTAGTGAAAGTGTTCTTCGACATTTTTAAGAAGCTTGGAATGATTTTTTTAGAAGTGAAATGTACGAAAATTGTAAATACAACATTAGTGATAAAGTCCAGAAAAGAATAAATCTCTGCTAATAATAAAGCTGAAGGTGGGTCTGTCTTTCTGTCTGTCTGTCTGTTGCGTGCGTAGCTCAAAAACCGTTCTGTCGATTTTCATAAAATTTGGCACAAAATTAGTTTGTAGCATGGGGTTGTGCACTACGAAGCGTTTTTTCGAAAATTCTATTTCGTTCTTTTTCTATTCTAATTCTTAGCTCATTTTTCATACAAATTCGATAAAATGGGGAAGAAATATTTCATACACATTTTCAAGACTTATGTCATTCGAAAGCTTGAAATTTTCTGCTAAAAATGATGTCAGTTTGAAGTTTCTACGAGCATTAGAAGAGCTGTAATAATTGTTTTTAGATTCCCGGAAATTCAAGGCTTACCTTGAGCAAAGCAAGCCAAACGATTCTAAAATGGTTAAGCTTGAGAATAAAATTTGAAAATAAAGATGAAATGAATTATTTTATCAACAGAAATCAAATTTTAATGTTGTTACCATGGTTACGTTTTTATTTCCTTTATTTGTTTCGTTCCTTTTCTCTTAATAATTTTTGAAATGTATTTGTTTTTGTAGCAATCCAAACTCCAAGCCTTATTAAAATTAGTTAAATGAACAATTTTAACTGTTGTGAAAAAAGTCGTCTGCTTTTCTTTTTTCAGTTTTTAAAGAATTAAAACTCGGTAAATTATAAAAATATGTATAAATTGCGGTATTGCAACGTTCTTTCTAAAATGTTTCATTTCGAAAAATGTATTATTTTGTTTTTAAAGATAGGAAAGAAAACTTCCTTCTTCTTTTAAATTTTGGTAAGATTTCTGCTGGCTTCTGTAAGCAACAAAACTGTTCTTATTTTCTCTTTTGGCTCATTTTTATATCATACTTTTAAGAAATTACAATTGGATTATAACTAAAATTGAGTATTCTTTCTGCGATATCAATTTATTACCAACTGACCTTTTAATTTCATACCACGGGCAAAGCCGTGCAGGTACCGCTAGTAACTAAATATATAAATGAACTAAAAACAAAAAAAAAAAAAAAAATGAAAACTAACCTCATAAAAATTAAATATAAGGTTTCCATTATTCTGAAATCTACGTACTATTTTATAATTTGTTATCAAATGAAAGCATAAAAATTTCACGAATAACAATCTTTATTTCTACGATGTTCCGACAGTGGCAACAAAAAGTTTTTCCAAACACAGAAACCTTCTTCACTAATATACTCTTCGTGTCTAATGGCTTGAAGAAGTGATTCTCTCTGCTGCCTACTATTCTTAAGGCTCTTGCATATCTTTGCTTTAAAAAATCTTCATTTACAACCACTTCCACTGCTGTAACGAAAAGCATCTGTATCCCCTTTATGTTTTGAGAGGTAAATTGAAATAGATCACGTGCATTTAAAATCTGTCCTTCGACAGTTCTTTGAAAACTTGCTCTTATCGCAAGCCGTTTTATTGTGCCCCGTACTCCTTCGCATGCATTCTTGCCATGACTCGTGGCCAAGAAATGCCATTCAGATGCCATGTCGTTGTCTTCCTTGTGATAGCATAGTTTTTTTTTTTAATTTTACGGAGTTTTTAAACTTATCGAAAACTTGATTTTTAAAGAAATTTGTTTCAAAAATTCATTTTTTTTTAAATTTCAGAACAACAAAAAACACCCTTCTAATATCTTGATCATAAAAACATTATGATGTTTTCATTATAGAAAAAAAAATGGCGCAATTGTTAACTGGTAATCCGGAGATATGACCTATTGATCATACCAACTGAAAAAACAAGTTTGATTTTTTTATTCCAAAACTACAAAAAGCACCCTCCTAATTTTTTATACATAAAAAGGGTATGCTGTTGTCAAAACAGAAAAAAAAATATCGTGCAGTTCTTAGTTGGTAGTCCGGAGATATGACCTATTGATCATACCAACTGAAAAAACACGTTTGATTTTTTTTATTCCAAAACTGCAAAAAGCACCCTCCTAATTTTTTATACACTGCGATGCAAAAGTTTAGACAAAATGCAAATATATGAATAAAAAGAAAACTATTCAACGAAATGCTTTCAAATTTCTACTGCAGGTACACAATATGGTCCCAAACACGTGTCTGGAGTTCTTATAACTATAACTAGAATCAAATTTTGGATATTACAAAAGACATTTTTTTATTGTTGCAAAAGTTTAGACAATAGTCAGATTTTATGCAAATATCCCTTGAAATGTGATTGGTGGAGGAAATGCGAGACTGTATTATTCATTTACAAAGTGCAGAGATTACTGAATAAATAATCAAAATCTCAAAAGCTCTTTAGTTCTCGTGTAAAGAAGATGAGAAAGTTTGGAAGCCGAAATTTGAAAATGAACCTACTTTATTACTTTTTTGTCTTTTAAATCGGCTCTAGTATGGTAGTACATTGTTTTTTACTTTGTGGAGAGCAAATTCAGTCATTCGTATCGATCAAAAAGTCCAAGAAAAATTATATTTCTTAAGGATGAAGGAATTGAAAAAACGGCTCAGACTGACGATTCGCCCCTTAATCCTACAAAACTTCAACTTGGGTCAAAAACAGCACGTGATAGCTTAAGTAGATGAACAACTGAATCGGAATGCATAAAAAAAACAAAGAATTGTGCGAGCCTTTTCGGACAGAGTGTCCCAAATAAGCCTTATTTTATTGGTAAAAGCAGCACAGCATATGATCATTGGATATTTCTCAAGTCCCGCGAAAAGAATTATAATCCACCTAGGCCATCCCAATTTTAATAATTTTTATCAAAGAAAGTACCATTCATTTTTTAGTCACGATGATACATATGCTGCTTTTCACATTAAAATCTGGCTTATTTGGGACACTCTGTCCGAAAAAGCTCAGGCACAGTTCTTTTTTTTTTTTAATTCATTCCGATTCAGTTGTTCATCTACTTATGCTGTCAAGTGCTGTTTTTGATCCAAGTTGAAGGTTTGTAGGATTTATGGGCGAATCGTCAGTCTGAGCCGTTTTTTCAATTCCTTCATCCTTAAGAAATATAATTTTTCTTGGACTTTTTGATCGATACGCATGTCTGAATTTGCTCTCCACAAAGTAAAAAACAATGTACTACCGTACTAGAGCCGATTTAAAAGACAAAAAATTAATAAAGTAGGTTCATTTTCAAATTTCGGCTTCCAAACTCTCTCATCTTCTTCACACGAGAACTAAAGAGCTTTTGAGATTTTGATTATTTATTCAGCAATCTCTGCACTTTATAAATGAATAATACAGTCCTGCATTTCCGCCACCAATCACATTTTAAGGGATATTTGCATAAAATCTGACTATTGTCTAAACTTTTGCAATAATGTAAAAAAATATCTTTCGTAATATCCAAAATTTGATTCCAGTTATAGTTATAAGAACACCAGACACGTGTTTGGGACCATATTGTGTACCTGCAGTAGAAATTTGAACGCATTTTGTTAAATAGTTTTCTTTTTATTCACATTTTTGCATTTTGTCTAAACTTTTGCATCGCAGTGTACATAAAAAGGGTATGATGTTGTCATAAAAGAAAAAAAGTGTCGTGCAGTTCTTAGTTGGTAGTCCGGAAATATGACCTATTGATCATACCAACTGAAAAAACACACTTGATTTTTTTTTATTCCGAAACAACAAAAAACACCCTCCTAATTTTTTATACATAAAAAGTATATGATGTTGTCATCACTGAAAAAAAATTGTTCAGTTCTTAGTTGGTACTCCGGAGATATGACCTATTGAACATACCAATTGAAAAAACACAAAATCTGACTTCAGACGACCATTGGCGAAATTCTATTTTTCACAATCTCATTTTTGTCACTAATATTGAAGGAGAAAATAATTAGCTTTAAAATGATACGTAAACTGGCTTAATTGAATGAAAAATGAGCAAGATATAGAGCTTCTTCAAAATGCATACCAAAAATAAAAAAGCAAAAATTCTGAAAAAAATCAAAATTTCAAAAAATTCTACAACTCTAAATTTTTATTCAAAAAATCTAAAAAAATAAATTTGAGTTTATCTCATAGGTATGTATCCTTAAAAAAATATTGAACAAAATCCGAGACATGACGGCACATAGCCTTAGGCGATTTGACGTGGAATGACCCACTTAGAATGCTGAATTTTAGAGAAATTTGTGATTAAAAACGTAACAAAAGGATTCAATTGTATTACTTTTTAAGTTATTAATTCAAAAATAATTTTTATTTAAAATACAAAGCGCGAAACTTCGTCTTATTAAATTTTTGAATCGTATTTTCATTTTCAGTGCTTGAAATACCCTTTCAAAGGCGTTAAAAAAGCCTCTGTACGCAAATATAGGTAAAAAGGAAGTTGTTATTTGCTAAAAATCAAATATTGCCTGTTAATGATTAAAGGAGGGAGGGATTTCACCATCATTATTGAATTATTCTGAATCCTTCTTATAAATTTAAACAATTAATCAATTTATTTTTTGTATAACAAGTAAAAATTGCTTTTCTTTTTAGTTTGCATGATTAGTTTCAATGCTAGTACCTTTTTTTCTTTATTTAGGTGGGAAGGTTTTCTTTCCATGCAGAGCAGACTGAAAGAGAATAATTTCAGTTCATCAGAAATGTAGGCCAAAATAGGAACAGTTACTTTCACCTTCATAAAATATTTTTTTAGACATGAATTTTTTATCTTTGAACATACCTTTGACCCTTTAACAGTTTCTATTGTAATATTGTGAATATTTTTTTCCACTTTTTGTCTTTATTTTTGACTTGTCTCTCTCACTTTCATATGCTCTATTTGTTCTGGACAAGACAAAATAATAAAAAAGGTAATTTAAAAGGGGCTTAAAAAGATGATGATGACAATGATTCATGCAGAGGAAGAAGATAAGTTCAGAACAAGTGCTGAAGAAACTCGGAGTAGTGATATTTTCCCACTAAAAGATTCAGATACGATTGTGAAACGATTTATGCTCTAATGATTTCTTTCTTTCTTTTTTTTTTTGCGGAAGAGGAATTTTCTACTTGCTATCAAATGAAAGTGGGTAAATGACTTGGCAGGAAAAATTTAAAATAAATGCTTTTATTTTTAATTCGCAAAAATATCAAAGAAAAAGTTGATAGAAATAATTTGCGACATTTCAATTTGTTTATGTTTTCTGCAACAAAATGCACACGCTACAAAGCTGTCGAGTGAGTTTTTACCAAGAAGTATTGATTGATTTATTTTCAGTAATGACTAAAATATTGGTATTTGAGCTAATATTTAGAAAAGTGCCAATTTGAGTCCCAAGTGAATTTTCATTAGTATTTCAATAACTAGTTAAAAAAATAATTTTCCCCAGAAAGAAGACAAATTTTGCTTTCATTTCATCTAATAATATCAGAATTTTTTTTTTTTTTTTCTTCAGAAAATATTTGTTTTATACATCGAAAATCAGATCGGTAACGTGTCCCCAGTAGCAAAGCTTAGCATGCAAACAGCTTAAGCGCACTTTCTAACTTCCCAAAAAACCGCACTTGCACAAAAAATGATTCTATTTTTACCCCTTTGTTAATATTTTACTTCATTTTTGTTTTAATCGATTACTGATTTTCTAGGGAATGCGAAATAGGCGTGTCCCTCAGTTCCGCGTCAGAGTGGTAACAATAACTTCCGATCTATATTTAGGCTCCCAAAATCATTTCCTGCACCGATACCACGTGATACTGAGTACCTGGTGTGATGTTTTATCGCATTGTAATTAAAAATTTGCATTTCTGCATCAAAAACTGTAGGTAAGATTTTTTGAAGTAATTTATAAAATGTGTGTCATTTGAGTCATCAGATCGGTAACACGCTTTAAAATGCGCAGTTTTTATTATTTTAAAAATTATTTTATATATAAGTATAGTCCTTTATTACAAGTAAAAAAACCACGTGTTTGATTTTGGTTTAGTGCGATCGACTCGGAAATAAAAAAAAAAACTTTGTCAGTTTGTCAGATCGGTAACAATCGGTAACATTGAAAAACAGCGAATATGTTACAGAACTAATTCACACGTTTCAGAATTATAAAAAGCAAAAATCATAGCTTTTAGCCATATATATAGAATATTTTTGTTCTTAAAAAATGAAAAGCAATGAGTTTTAGTACAATTGCTTCATTTGTGGTTTGTATGACCTAACAATAGAAGTTAGTAAAATAAGACAAATTGACACTGCAGAAATTAAGTTAATTAATTATTATTATTTTATTTGTTTATTTATTTTTTTTTGGTGCTTCAATTTCTCATAACTACGCTAAATAACTAGATAATAACTAGCATGCTAAATTTGAATTTCTGATCAAGAAATTAAATTTCCTGCAACTAATTAAAGAAAAGCAAGCAACAGAGTTGTGTGTTGAAAAAGTTGAAGTTGTGTGTTGTTTCAAAACAAAACAAATGTTTTATTAGCTTAAATTTGGTAATCTCATAATTTATTTCATCTAAAAACCTTATCGCTCATTTTTATTTCCAAGAACTGTTTTTTATAATGAAATTCGATTTTTTAGCCTAATATATATATTTTAGTATAATTATCTTAATTCAATGTTTAAAATGCAAGGAGATGATATCATATTTAGAGATGTTAACGAAGACTGAAAGCATCAACTCAAATATGTAACTCATATTAACATCAGATCTGTAACATTCATTAGATCTGTAACGGCTTAAAAGTGAGTAATCTAAAGGAGGGGGTAAATAACTTCCTTGACCTCCCCCCTTTTATTTTCTTGCATTTAGACCCAATTTAGACTTAAAATCCAATATTAGTTTTTTTCTGCAAAAAAATTTTTTTTTTCAGAAAACTCCAACTTCAAATTGGCACTTTTCTAAATATTGGCTCATTTATACATTAGGGTGAGTCGAAAAAATCGATTTTTTTATTTCGAAATCGCATTACCTCTCAAAAGTTGTGGTTTAGTATCCACAACTTGGGAAAAATAAAAAAAAATTTCTAAGTTGACGTCTTCGGTTCGCGCATGAGGCTCAAAGTTGGAAAAAATGTGTTAAAAATGGAAACTTTCAAAAAGAAAAAAGAAAAAAAAAATTGTAATGTTTTCTAATGCAACTGCCATAAACAGCAAATATTTTGTGCATTTTTAATCTAAAAAAATATTTTATTGCTTTTACATACGATCTTTAGTTTGCAAATCAGCATTAAATTGGGCTAAAATCGCCTACAATTTCGAATTTAGAAAATATCGCTTTTTTATTTCGAAATCGCATTACCTCTCAAAAGTTGTGGTTTGGTACCCAAAATTTGGGGGGGAAAAAAAATCTAAATTGACTCCTTCGCTTCGCGCATGAGGCTCAAAGTAGGAAAATATATGCTAAAAATGGAAATTTGAAAAAAATTATTTGAAAAAAAAGTATTTTTTTTCTATCGAAACTGCTGTAAATTATTAATAGATAACAAAAATTAGAACCCAAAAAATTATATATAACTTTTAGAAGATACATTCTGTTTGTGCATAAGGCTCAAAATATGGAAAAAAAATGTCAAAAACTGAACCAGAACGCACTATGTCGGCGCTGTGCCAGTATATTTTTGTTCTACAGCCGACTTGTCTAGACATTACACATATTCTAGGAAACAGTTCTAAGTCCCTGCAGTCTGCACTCCCTTTGGTTGTCACTTAGTCAGCTAGATCCGCCAAACAAACAGCATCTTTAATTAGCAACTGAAAGTGAATCAAAAAGTGCAGCGTGTTTAGCTTTGGGTGAGTTTTTTTTTTTTTTTTTTTGTAACTTTATAGCATATTTTTATGCTCAAGTTTTGTTATACTGTTCTCCATTCTCAGAATAATAAATAATGGAACCCCGGAAAACTTCTAAATGTTTAATTGTTTGTCCGTTTTTTGGTGCACCGAAATTGTTAAGTCAAAGTGTTTTACCCACATGTGCAGATGTGTTGTTAACTTGCTTTGAAGAAAAATCGTAATCTGTAAAAGGCGAACCTTTTTCAAGGATTTCAGATTGCATAGCTGCTCAAATAGAAGAAATTTACTGCATAGCTTCTATACCAACGGTCAGTCATGTACGTATTGTAAAATTGATAAAGGATTACCATAACAAATACTACACTTTGAGAAAGTCATTTAGTTGTGATAAAGATAAATTGAACTTCAAGACGAAACTCAATCACTTTGTTAATGAAGCAAAGTCTAAACTTTTTGACGTTGCTTCTTGCAAGTGTGCAATGAATTTTTCGTGTTCTTGTGCTAAAAAGCCAATCTCTTGTAGATGTACACTGTACATCTGTACATTAGTATAGAACGCACATTGGTATAACCACTGTACATTGGTATAGAAGCTATGCAGTAAATTTCTTCTATTTGAGCAGCTATGCAATCTGAAATCCTTAAAAAAGGTTCGCCTTTTGCAGATTGCGATTTTTCTTCAAAGCAAGCTAACAACACATCTGCACATGTGAGTAAAACACTTTGACTTAATCCTTTCGGTGCACCAAATAACGGACAAACAATTAAACTTTTAGAAGTTTTCCGGGGTTCCATTATTTATCATTCGGAGAACGGAGAACAGTATAACAAAACTTGAGCATAAAAATATGCTACAAAGTTACAAAAAAACTCACCCAAAGCTAAACACGCTGCACTTTTTGATTCACTTTCAGTTGCTAATTAAAGATACTGTTTGTTTGGTGGGTCTAGCTGACTAAGTGACAACCAAAGGGAGTGCAGACTGCAGGGACTTAGAACTGTTTCCTAGAATATGTGTAATGTCTGAACAAGTCGGCTGTAGAATAAAAATATACCGGCACAGCACCGACAAAGTGCGTTCTAGTTCAGTTTTTAACTTTTTTTTTTTTTTTCGTATTTTGAGCCTTATGCACAAACAGAATGTATCTTCTAAATGTTATATATAATTTTTTGGGTTCAAATTATGTTATCTGCTAACAATTTAAATCAGTTTCGATAGAAAAAAAATTACTTTTTTTTTTCAAAGTATTTTTTGAAAATTTCCATTTTTAGCATATATTTTCCAACTTTGAGCCTCATGCGCGAACCGAAGGAGTCAACTTAGATTTTTTTTTTATTTTTATCATATTTTGGATACCAAACCACAACTTTAGAGGTAATGCGATTACGAAATAAAAAAAATCGATATTTTCAAAATTTGACATTGTAGGCGATTTTAGCCCAATTTAAGGCTGATGTGCAAACTAAAGATCGTATGTAAAAGCAATAAAATATTTTTTTAGATAAAAAATGCACAAAATATTTACAGCTTATGGCGGTTGCATTATGAAAAGTTACAATTTTTTTTTCTTTTTTCTTTTTGAAAATTTCCATTTTTAACATATTTTTTCCAACTTTGAGCCTCATGCGCGAACCGAAGACGTCAACTTAGAATTTTTTTTTTATTTTTCCCAAGTTGTGGATACTAAACTACAACTTTTGAGAGGTAATGCGATTTCGAAATAAAAAAATCGATTTTTTCGTCTCACCCTATACATATTTCATTATTTTCAGAAAAGTAAAAAAAGTTGTTTGATATACACTGCTCCACATTGAAAACGCAACACCAAGAAGGAGTGGTCAAAAATTCATGCAAATTTTACCGTAGACGCACGTCACTGAGTTATGCAAATGATATGAAATGCGCAGCTCTCCGACGCACGTGAAGTAAGATATAAGAGAATGAAGTTGAAAAGTGGGCTGTGTTCATGTTGGTTTTTCTACCAGACTAATTATCGGAGAAATTTTGTTTTTGTCTCGAAGGATACGTGTGATACGAGGAAATGCCACGCCGTCCTCAACGAAGACACTTCCAGCATATAGACGACTTTACAAGGGGTATGGTGATCGGACTGAGAAGGGGAGGTTGGTCCATACGTCAAATTGCAGCTGATACCCACATGGATGCAAGCACTGTGCATCGGCTGTGTCTGAGATGGTTGGAAAGAGGAAATGTAGCCACATTGAGGGGTGCAGGTGCAGCCAGAGTGACGTCAGACCGCTTGGATCGACGGATTCACCGACAAGCTGTGGCGGACCCGTAAGTCACTTGTACGTCGATTCTGCAGCACGTGCAAGGTACCCTGGATGTTCCTGTGTCGACCAGAACCATTTCCCGTCGACTGGTTGCATGTGGCCTGCAATCACGGCGCCCGCTAAGAAGACTGCCATTGACCTCATAGCACAGACTCTAACGTTTGGAATGGTGCCGGACCAGAGCGACGTGGATGGCAGAATGGCAAACCGTAGTGTTCTCAGATGAATCCCGCTTCTGTTTGTCCAGCGATAGTCATCGCATACGTGTGTATCGTCGACGTGGAGAAAGATCGAATCCGGCAGTAACTGTGGAACGCCCCACAGCGCGACAACGTGGCCTAATGGTTTGGGGCGCTATTGCATACAATTCCGTATCACCGCTAGTTCGTATTCGGGGCACTATGACGGCCCAACGATATGTAGATAATGTACTGCGGCCGGTGGCAATCCCCTACCTACAGGGTCTGACAAATGCAATTTTTCAACAGGATAACGCCCGGCCTCACAGTGCTCGAATCGGCCAACATGCTCTACGAGGTGTACAGATGCTTTCCTGGCCACCATACTCTCTTGACTTGTCACCAATCGAACATGTGTGGGACGTGATTGGACGCCGTTTGCAGAACCTGTCACTGCCTCGTTCAGAGGACGAACTGTGGCAAATGGTTGAAAGGGAATGGAGTGCCATCCCTCAGGACACCATCCGCAGGCTTATTGACTCCATGCCTAGACGTGTTTCTTCGTGCATCGCTGTCCGCGGTGGTCCTACTTCTTACTGAGCCGACGCCGTCCTCGCTCTAAATTTTGCTTATTTATTTTGAAATAAATATCACTTATTGTTCCATGCTGTCTCCGTCTTCTTACCAAATTTCATCAATTTCTGACCACTCCTTCTTGGTGTTGCATTTTTAATGTCGAGCAGTGTACTATTTAGTCCTGCGACACTACTTTGATTGGAAAAAAACAGAATTAATCTGGTTACCATCTCTACTAACAGTAATTATGCAGTTTTATCGGAATTATGGCTATAAATACAAATAACATTTCCTTTAATTATACATATATTTGACTTCGATGTATCTGCTGTTTTGTGATTTTCTTATGAATTAACTAATAGCCTGTGGTATTCAAAGATTCGGAAAAAACGTGGCTTATTACAGGAGCTTCCGGTGAATTTTTTAACAGCTTCAAAATTATTTCTCTAAAAATATGACTGCATTATTGTTTAAATTTTGACTAAATGAGTTGTTTTTTTGCCTGAAACTTTTTATTTGAAGGAAAAAAAGTGCGGGAGAAAAGAAAAAAAGTAAGGAAAATCACGTCTTGGTGAAATTGCTTTTATGTGTATTTTATAACGTCGAAAATACTACTCTGAATAAATCATGTGAAAGAAAAGTTAAGCTGATGTTGCAAAATTCACGATGATATGCAAAAACTAAGTACTACCAGTTCTCTTATTAACTTATTGTGTGCATATAAATCAAGAATCTCGCACGATAATGAGATAGAAATCACAAATCACGTTTCTGCTTTGGGCAAAGTGATAATTATACTAAAAAATAACGTTAACGAAAGTCTCGCCATAAATTTAGCGAAGGAAAAACAAAAAGACGTATTGGAAGGATAAAAAATGGCAAGCCTCAGAAAAATTGTCTCAGGAGAAGCCACCCATTGATAACTGTACACCGCAGACAAAGTGTTGGCAGTTGTTTCCGAACTTCCTCCAGGCTTGAAGCCTATTAGTGATGACGACCAAAATTGGCCCAATCACGGAACGTCACGTAAAACTAAAAGCGCTCGCTCTTTTCGCCAAATTCACGTTCCTGAGTAAGGATTTGAGGTGGCTTGGCTGTATGCATGTTCATCTGCGGGTACGCATCTGTGTGGGATATATGGGGTAAAAACACTAAATTTGGATTCCCTTTTGTTAATCCATTTATGTCCAGTGTCCTAAAAACGGGACGCTTGTTAGTGACTGCATACAAAAACCTGTAATGGGTATATCATTTTACTCTAAAGCTGTTTTTCACAAGTTAAATAGTCCTTCTTCTTGAGAAAACCAGTTAGAGTCACCATTTCGACATCAGAGTTTATTTATTGACAGCTATTTTCAGACAAATCAGTCAAGCAACGATCCAGCATGGGTAGCCACAGAAAGTAAGTTTTTTTTACGACCTTTTTTTTTTTTTTCATAAAATCAAACTATTTTAAAATGATTTGCTTAAAATTGATTACAAGATGCCTTCTATAATGTAACTTTGCAAAAGTAAAGTCAAGTAAGGTCGTATTTTGCTCACATATCTGCAAAATATCCCATAAGTAGGACGTTAAATAACTTAATAAATATATCAACGGCGAACTATTTTAAGCCTAAAATGTATGTAAACTATTCCAAGTAAGAGTTTTAAGCAGATAAAAATTGAAAAAAATTGTTAAAAAAAAACTTAGGCATAAATGGGTTAATGTCACCTACAACTAACATGATTAAGAAATAATAATAGTAATATCGAACGAAAATGAAATTCATTATTCCGAAGCTATGATCATTTCTGTTTAAAAGCTTTAATAGAGAATTTTAGTTACATATATGTATTTCAAATACCCGGAAAAGACTTGCTAGCACAAAATATCTCCTACTGTGGATATTGTAGACACCACAAGAGCATCAATAGATTTCATCTGTTTGCATTTCATAATTCTATTATTTGCACTTCTAATATACTCGTATCTTAATCTTCTTTTGACCGCAGTCTATATAAGACATTTTAACGTTGCCTTTGAGACCAAGCCAATGCCAAGACACTTTCCTGGTCATTTAAAAATTATCTTGCGCAATCACATACAACATAAAAGTATACAGTCAAACCTGTCTATCTCGAATTTCACGGGACAGAAGAAAAATTCGAGGTACGGAGGTTTCGAGCTACAGAGGTTGTGATAAAATTTACAAAAATAAGCAATTGGAACAAAGTTAAATACTTAATACATTATTTTGCACTGATATTGTTGAATATTTTACTGCACGACATGTTACTAATTGTGATGACTATATTCATCAGTAGCATAGCAAGTAAATACATACCTTTGAGTACGAACATAGTCTTTGAATAATTGTGCAGAAGATGATTTTTGTCTCCAAGTTACACCATTGATAAAGGTGGCTGGAGATGAAATTCAAAAAAGAGAGTCGTCAAAATTCGAGATATAAAGGTTTTTGAGGAAAATCATTCGAGATAAACATGAGAATAAACATTAAATGTACGCTGTAAAAGCAGGGAAATTGAAAAATTTCGACGTAGAGAGGTTTTTGAGGTAAGCATGTTCGAGATAAACCGGTTCGACTGTATAACAAAAAAAGAAACGGGGACGAACTTACAGCTCACAGTGAAATAAAATTAGAATTATTGAAAGTGCTTTTTAAGTTCAGTAAGACTCTCTCTCTCCAGATATTCGCAAACATAAGCAAAATGACCTTTGAACTGATTCAAATTAAAAAAAGTGATTTTTGTTAAGATCATGTATAATTATTTTGTATCTTAAGATCGTTATTTTTTCTTTTCACTTTTTTTTAGAAATTGCTGTCTGTAATACAAAATTGATGTACGAAGTGAATAGACTTTAATTCATGAAAAGTAACTGATTGTTGTGGAAAAAAGTGCATTCAAAATGCATACTTTTAATTAGCGTATTCATTATTTATGAGTAGTTGGTAAAATAAGACTGTATAAAGCATGTTTTAAAAAGTAGGAACATTTTTGCTCACTTCAAGATGCCGTACACTGTGGCATTGTCATACTGAAGTAAAAACTTAAGTATATGATTGTAAAATCGTTCATTTATTTATTATTATTATTTTTTTATTTATACTTCAATCAACTGTATCCGGATTCACCAGAGCAGTATAGTACTTTGAACCAAGTGTTGACAACTATGGTGTTGCGTTTTTCCAGTTTTGTTTCGATGATATTTGTGCAAAGTTTTAACTTTTAGAAACGCAGTAATCATCTGACTGGAATCCTTGACTGAGAATACTTTAATTTGTCTAAAGGAGTTAAATAAGTTGTTCTAATAGTTGCAATATATTTCTTCAAAATATAAACAGAAATAAATGTTTTTAAAACGCAATTATTAGTGCATGTATAAAATTTTGAAATATGAAAATTGATCAAAAACGAGCAACTTTGATTGATTTCGTCTTTTTCTTGTTCAAAGGCACACATTTTAATAGTTCCAACATATTTTTTCTTCAAAATATAAACAGAAATAAATGTTTTAAAAACACAATTATTAGTGTATGTATAAAATTTTGGAGTCTTAAAGTTTTTTAAAAACGGACAACTTTGATTGATTTCGTCTTTTTCTTATTCAAAGGCACACATTTTCGATTATGAATCAAACTGCTGCAAATTGTGAAACCGACAAACTAACCAGTAATGAAGCAAATGCACCCACAGCTCGATCATAGCATCCTAAGACTGCAGTTTCGTCCTTATTGTGGATTCCTCAGTTAGGAATAGCCAATGATCGAACTGGAGGCAATTTCTGTTTACTACTTCTTTCTTGAAAAAAAAATCGTTTTACTTTTGAATATTTTAGATCCAAAAACCTAAACACAGCTGCAATCAGTAATTTTTCAAAGCTCTCTTTTCATATTTCTATATCATTATACCACCAGGCTGCCTCATAAGTAGAAAATGAACGGTCTCTTTTTTTTCTCTCTCTCTTTCTTTCTCCCTCTCGTCTTCGGGTGGAAAAGTGAGTACTGTTGAATTGTCATCATTTTTTTCAGCATCCTGTGTGAGTTAATGCACCGAAAGTTCTTCACTTTCTTTCGCCTCTCCCTCTGTTTACGAGGGGACAAGGAACTGAAGCGAATTCTCTCAGGCATGCAAGAAAAGCCAAATGACCTGTGCGTATAAAAACGTAATTTGCTTTTCGCCCTCTTCTGTAAGAAAAAAAAATCCACTTTTGTGAGTTTGTGGAGGCAATCACAGATATCTGTATGAACGCGCGAGAGGCATTCAGAGAGAACAAGCAGACGAGGGATTTGGCGAGAGTGCCCAATTGATTTACTTTTAATGTTTTTCTTATGACATCGAAGTAATGAAGCTTGTCTGATAACAGTGTAGCCTCCTTCCTCCCCTCTCTCCCTTTATGTCTATCTTTCGCTGTTTTGAATCTTGGCAAAAGATTGAACATTCTCGAGTGCATAAATAAATTGGAATAAAAGCAGTCCGAATAATTTTAGGTCCGATTTTTAGACATATTTTTTCTGTTTCTATGACAAATGTCAGAATGCTGCTTAGCTGTAGCAAAGAGTCAGGAGGAGTGAGATAGTTGCGTTTATATGCCGAAATAAAATGTGAATTTCTTTTCCAGTTTTTCCAGTAGATGCAGATGTTTCAATTCTGTATGCTACATCAATTGGACTAAAGAGAAAAAAAAATTATATTTTATTCTCGGCATATAAATACAGTCACCTATTCCTCCTGATTCACCACTAGTGTTTCTGACTTTGAGCTTCCATTAGGACTATTATCTCTCTCTTTCTCTTTTCGAACTAACTATCAAAAGAATGATAGAGGATCGACAAATGCCGAATGAATCTTTATATAAATGAAAATTTCCTTAGGTTGTATCTTCTTATTTATTATATATTCTAATAATTGTCTACGAAATTCACTCAACACCTGCTACTACAAGAAATAACACGAGGTATTCTTTCAAGATAGATGGATTCTAGTATTTGTCTGTTTCTCTTCCTGTGGATATCTCGGAGCATTAAGGGGCTGAGAAGACATCTTTCACTTTTGTCGCCTCGGTTACCCAACAGCAATGCGAGCGAGAGTTTTCCAGTCTCCAGGATACAACAAAGACAGGTGGCACGCAGGATCGAGTCAGAGCCAAGGCAAAAGTTTGGGAAGCGCACTTCGGAATGCAGTACACTATTCTCTCACCCCATTATTTTTGCATCGTCATCGTTGTCGTGTATTAAGTCCAAGTAATACCCAAGAAGATAAAGACTCAGGGCCATATTTAAGGGGTAGATTTTTAGGGTTCAAATCCCCTCCGAAATTTTGAAAAATTATTGCAAAAATGCTTTTTATAGTTTCTCACTGAAAAAATTAATTTTGCTATTTTAATTTAACTTTCTTATTACTTTGAAACTGCATTTGAAAAATGAAGTTATCATTATTGAATAGTTGTACGAATTAAGTGTTTTTTCTACAGCCTTTATTTTTACTATAGTTATTGCAAATATAATTTCTTAACAATGCACCGTCCCCTTCGAATTTTTAATACCACTAAAAAAACCCTAAATTTCATCAAAGTTGTGAGTACCAAACTCTGCATTTAACGCATCTTACTATAAATGTCGTAAAATGGAAATTTCAAAAGTACTAATTCGAATGCGCGTATATGAGTTAACTCATCAATCCAGATTTTTTTTTCTTCATTGAAAAGCCGAGTCATATTTTCTTTTTTTACATTTGTCATGTTAATACCCTTTAATACCATTTCAACATCTATTGTAACAAAAATCAGCAGAATATAGAACATGAAATTAAATTTTATTGACTTTATAGATTTCACGAGAAATAGGTTTGGTAAAACCCTCCTCGAAACTAAGGCCTGGTTACTGCCCTGTAAAGACTACATTAGATAGTCACTAAAAATCTACATGAGGCTTCATTGACACAAAAAAACATCAAAAGAATTTTGAGATTTTTAGTATTAAATATCAAACTAGAGTTGCAAATGCTTGCTTTGCTTGCTATCTTGTCGTTTTGGATCAGCATTTAACACGTAACTATTTTATTGTGAACATTAGTTGAATTAGCAACTCTGAATTATGATAATAAAAGCCCGTTTTTTTCATTTGAATGGAAAAAAACGCATTTTTAATCAAATATGGCTTGAAAACTTGGAAATAATAAACACATTTTTCATCTTGAAGTAAAACGAGCATAAACTTTTTAAATTCACGGGAAGTTTAAACTTTCGACTTGAGAATCATACTTTTGCTGTATTGTAATAAAATATTAAAGAACGTTATTCTGATATTCACAAATATGATTTCTATAATTTGAAAGATTTTTTTTCTTGTGCACCCAATTTTGAATTAAAAATGTACGATAATAATTTTCAAAGGCGGAAGCAGTAAGTATATTAATATGATTTGAATAATAACAAAGATAATACATATATTTTTACTTTTTTATTAATTTACCTTTCTTGCACATATTAAATAAAAATAAGCTTGAAAAATGTCAAAATCTTTTAATTTTTGTTCCATCCTTAATTCCAATAGCCTTATGAATGGAATTATACAGCTACTGTTTCATCGTTGGTTTTCTTTTATATTTTTCTTTTTTGTTTTCTGTTTTGTGTTAAAAACATTTGCGGCTTATATTTTTGCGAATAACAACGTTTTTAATTTTAGTTTCTGTGTAAGATGTATCTCATACAGCTGTCTTTGAAGGAAAACTAAAATTTTGTAATTTTGCATATGTGTTAGCTGTAAATATATTTGTTTTAATTTGTCAGGTGCATTCGACTTACTTGAAAAACTTTAAGTGAAGCAAGTAAATCACTTTTCACATTTCAATCCAGAAAAACGTAAGATAAACTTGCTAGAACGAGTTTTGTTTTATTGGTTTAAAATGCTTTTTTAAAAAACTTTTTATTTAAATATATTAATTATACAATTGAACACATTTTTACTTTGGGAGACAAAGAGTGTTTACGTTAATAAAAATATAAAAGTTTGTAGATGGTTGCACTGCATTAAGACATAGTATGGCACTGTCGTGAGTTACGAAATTAATTAAAAAAAAAAAAATAATAAACTTTTTTAATAAAAGTTAAATATTATAATTTTACTTTATTGATTGCCGGTATTATTTCAGTTTTACGTTTATCTTAGCTTTTTTGTGTTTATTTAAAAGTCTTCATTTTCAATTTTACGTTTCATATGGGTCATTTTCATTTTTCGGTGCCATTTGCTGTCCGTCAAAATAATATTTTTTTAAAAATTTTTGAGTAACTTTAAATAAATTTACTTTTTGGTATGCTTATTAGCAGACGATTTCCAATACAGGCATTATAAATTTTAATAATATTTTTTCTTAAGAAAATGGGTTTTTTAGGAATGATTTGAAGAGGAACGAAAAATACAGCTGTCCAAAAAATAAAGACTGAAGTTGAACAACAAGAATTTGAATTTAGTAGTCAAATTTTCCACTCTGCCATATTTTGCAATCATGCTTCATACTTTAAATTACATTCTAATAAAGTTAATTTGAATAAAAGTGAAAATTTTAATTTTTTAACCAATATCAAAGAGTTGTCCAGAAATTAATGTCATGTCTGTTACCATACACATTTTTACAATTTTTAAACCTTGTGCATTGAATTCTGGAATGACAACACTTCTATAGTACAGAAGCACATGGAAACAAGAAATAGCAACAGTCATTTTGAATGTTCAGTTTTCTTTAAAGGAAGCAGAAGTCTTTTATTTGTTTGTATATTTTTATTATGTCATGTCTGTTACCTTAATTACTTGCATAAAATAATTTTTTTAATTAATTATTTCAGCTAGATAATTTAGTTTAGTGGGATTGTACTCTAAATCAAGTAGAATTTTTAATAATTTTGTAGAATTTTTTGCCCCACAATTTTTTTTTCTTAAAATGTCATGTCTGTTACTTGTCATGTCTGTTACCATATTTAGTAACAGACATGACAAATCAGACATGAAAAATTTAAAAGAGAAACTGTACGAAAATTATTAAAATAGTGTAATATAAGTATGTTTGATTAATTATTTTCCAGAATTATACTTGATCCATAGATTTTTTTTTATACACACTTCAAATTTTCAAATGACACCCAATTTTGAAAATGACCCATATACTTTTTTAATTATTGCTTTAAAATTTCAAAATTTTGTTTTAGTATTTCACGCTTGATTCAAAATTTTGCGTGATTGCTTTGTAATACATTATTTATTTATTTATTTTTCAGTTTTCAAACTTTGATTCTTTATGTTTTGCTTCTTTATGTTTTTCATTCCTGCTTTACATTTTCTAAGGCGATTTTTTGGAAGTTTTAGTATTTTTGCTCAGGACTTCTACACTTCAAGTTTGACGTTTTGCACTAATTTTTAAGAGCTTGCTTATAAACAATTTGAATATCGTAACCAAGATTTACGATTTAAACACGCTTTCACATTTTTACTTCCATTAAAAGTTGTTTTCAAGAAAAGCATAACAATGGATTTTTTTAAGCTGAATTTTAAGCGAATCAAAAAAAAAATAAATAAATAAATAAAATAAAATAAAATAAAATAAAATGAAAATACAGTAAACAAAAAAAAAGATATCTGGAATAATGAGAATTAAAAAGCTCCGCTCCCAGTCTTTTCCAGGCCATTTCTTTCAAATGCGGCAGAAAGACCCGTCGGTGACGATAAGTTCATCGCCTGGAGAGAAAAACAACGACTTGTTTTGAAGAAAATTAAAAAGCGAGGGTCTCTCCTCAAAATCTGCCGGAGGAAGAAGGAATTGACCAAAAGTGGCGCACCGAAGTTTTCGGCCTGCTCTCGCTGCTGTCTCTATAACTCGAGACGAGTTGTTTTAATACTTCTTTTCGCCGGGTTCGCCAGCTGGCACGGAATTATTAAAATTTTTACAGTCGGGGTGCTCTTAACGCCCCAACTGGTGCCGGGGCTTCGACAGCAGGCTTCATGCCTTGGTGAGCACGCCCCACGAGCGCTCTTTTGGGCTGGGCGAAATTATCTTTTCACTGTTGGCTGGACACACGAGTTATGCACGCCGAGATGGGCCCGAGAGAGAGCAAGGATGGGGGGCGGGGGGGGGGGGGTCGAGAGAAAGGAAAGTGCCTCCTTCTCCTTCCTGTCAAAACTCGTTCTAAAGTCTCTCCTCTCCTTTTACGCCCTCTGGAATGCCTACTTCGATACCTCTCAAAAGTTTCCCTTCCCGAAACTGAAACCCGAAAGAATCCGAGCATTTCTTTAGAAGTTTCGGCTATTCTGCTTTGGACTTGGATGTACTCGGCAGTACAGGATTCCTACCGGCTGGTTGTAAAACGTTAAAATTACATCCCACTTTTTTTCTCATGCAACAAAACAAATTGTAATGTTTATTACCCTATTATCAAGTTATAAAATCGGTAAAACAGTTGAGTTTCCTGTTCAAGCAGTACAAGAGTTTAGATTTTCTTTCAGCCTGTCCTTAAGGTGCCCTAATTTATGAGGAAAGTAGCTAATCTTTGGAAGTTTCGGTTATTCTGCTTTGGACTTGAATGTACTCGGCAGTACAGGATTCCTACCGGCTGGTTGTAAAACATTAAAATTATAGCCCACTTTTTTCGCCTGTCCCGAAAGAAAAATCAATGTTTATTACATTGCTCTCAAAAAGTAATACGATCGGCAGAGGCGGATCCAGAAATATGTGTAAGAGGGGTCAAGTTTTAGTGCACGTTAGAATTATGCTTAATCAGTTAAATGGAAGGAAAACGAAGCATGTAAAACTTAAACCTTCTTTAAAATATAACACAATATTGCAGAGTAAGTAATATTTTTATAATATTTTGTTAAATTAACCATTTATTTACTTTGATAAAAATTTATTATTAGGAAAAACATAACTTTCCAATTTATAAATTGTTTACATGTAATCAATATTGGAATTATAAAACTCTCAAATAAAATTCTCACAAAATTCTGAAACAAAATTTAATGTTTTTCATTCATAATGCATGCATAAAATTTCTGTTTTAATAAGAGCAAGATTGATAATGGTTGTGCAACTAATAAAATGTGTTTCTAATCATGGGGGGGGGGGGTCAGCTGACCCTTTGGCCACCCCCTGAATACGCTCTTGACGGTCGGTGAAACAGTTGAGTTTCCTTTTCGAGCAGAACAAGTTAAGGTTTTCCTTCAGCCTGTATTTAATGCATCCTAATTTATGAAAAAAGTGGCCAAGAGATGGCTGATTCCTGACTGTTTACAATCTATTTCCCAAAACTCCTCTTTCCTTATAACTTCAGTGTAACTAAAAGTGGCTGTAAGCCAGGCTCGTCATTTAGGGGGGTAGGGGGAGGTCAATTGCCCCCCCCCTGACTTTGAGAAGTTAATGTATTTACCTATAAGTGGGCGTGGCTTTTGACGTTTTCCGATGAAATTGCTTTGTGTTTAGACCCTTTGCCCCCCCTGGAAAAACTTGAAATGACGTCCCTGCTGTAGTGCGACCGTTTATAAATGTTATGTTTAGTCTTAATTTTATTAGATTCATAATTATATCAAAATGTTTATTATTTTTAATCATATTACTTATTTGCCTAGTTTTATTGTTTAAATTTTTTGTGTAAATTTTGGTTTCTTTTGTTCCCCTCTTGTTCTTCTTCTTCATTTCTTTCTCCTTTTTTCTTACATTACTGTTGAAATGTAATCTATGCCTGAGGGTTTACCATAAAATTCTGAAAACGATAGTTAAAAAGTGCCATAAATTCAGTAAAATTTCTTGAAAAAAAATTTATAGGTGCATCTTACTTTGTTCATGGACTGTAGACTCGTGCAGTCGTTTATACATTTTATGTTTAGTTATAATTCTAATACGAATGATTTTAATTTTTTTAATTAAATCATAACTTCTCCTTTGTTTGTTTTATTTACTAGCCTTGCTTTTATTTAAGTTTAAACTGTATATTTTGAAAAAAATATTATTTTTAATATTGTTTGCGTTAGTGTTAAAATGGACAGCCTTTTAGAATTTACAGTGAAACAATAGAAATTCATTTTTTTCCTTCATAAGTCATTTTTCTGAAATAGTTGTAATGTTGCTTTTTGGTTTTCATTTACTTAGTTCACTTTACAAATATTAATCAATACCGGCTTTGTCTGTACGAAGAACGGTGATACAGGAAAAAATAATTTCATATACAATTTTTGTACTATTTTTTCAAAGACAAATAAAAATCTTAATCTATGGAACCCGAAGATTGAATGATCTCTTTTCTCTTCATGTCCAACAACTCTGGAGGAAAAAGCTAACAGAAAACCGAAGCAGGAAATGAACCGAAACCAAAAAGAACTGGTTACTGGGAAAGAAAAATGGGGTCTGTCATCAGAGTGGACGGTGAGGACTTGAACAGCGAACCCCAGACGCTCGAGTCCGAGGGCTCAAGGCCCCATGAGCATTGTGAAACTCTGATCGAAGAATTTAGTAGTTTCGGATGCCGCTTTAATTAGAGAAACCTCTAACGGCATCTGATGGCTTGGTCGGTAATGGCTTGGGATTGTGGCTTTTGTTTTCAAGCCGCTAAAGAAGTGGCGGTGGCAACAGAGCTAGGAAACCTCATTTTGCAACTGGGTTCTTTGTTTCGAGACGTAAGAGATGCTTCGTTATCCTGTGGGACAAATTATGGGAGAAATTTGGGTTGGACCTTTCAAAATTTGGCGCGTAACAGTACATGCATACATGCATACATACATGCCAGAGTTAGGATTTAAACGGTTTGATGAGTCCAGAGGTGGATCCAGAAATGTTTGTAAAGGGGGTCAAGTTTTAGTACGACGAAGCATTTAAAATGTAAAAGTTCTTTAAATATCATAATAAATTGCACAGCAAGTAATATTTTTATAATACTCTGTTAAATTAACCATTTATTTGTTTTGGCAAAAATTTATTGTCAAAGAAGATATAAATTTGCAATTTATAAATTGTCTACTTGTAATCAATATTGGAATTATAAAATTCTTAAAGATAAAATTGGTTAAATTTCTTAAATAGAATTTAACATTTTTTACACGTATTGCATAGTTAAAATTTTTGTTTCAATGAGAGCAAGATTGATAATGGTTGTGCAACTGATATAATGTGTTTCTCATCACAGTAGGGTCAGCTGACCCTTTGACCACTCCTGAATCCGCCATTG